>OOFB01036265.1:52574-89598 GCA_900323305.1 Trachyrincus murrayi
TCCTGTCTTTGTCTGGAGACATTCACTTATATATAATTATTTTTACATGTATTCACTCAGCACTCGTAAGTGTTTATTCCCGTCCTCTGAAGGGAATGAATGAACAGCAGGAGAGCGTTATGCTAGCTATTTTTATATTTTCCAAGTGATGCCGCTTCGTACCTTGGTAACAAATTAAAACCTCTATACTAAATCACAATATTGATATAGAACTATATATATCTATATGCATATATATATATATATATATATATATACATAACAATTTGGCAATTATGTTACGGCCCTATGCATTTTATCAACTGGCCTGGCAAAGTGGTGAATCTACACACAAGCAGCCAATGCGATGCCAGCGAAACGGAAGGGGAATAGAAACAGTGGTTTACTACCCCCTAACTGCATATGATTATAGCCTACACATGAGCATATGGATGTTAGATGTTAAACAAACATACGCTTTGCGATGTATATCTCTGGTGAGTTTGCATAGCTCCACACCGCCGGCTGAATGGCGGGGGAGGGGAGACGATTGCATAATAACATGGGGGGAGGGGGGTCGATGGGGGGGGGGCGGTGCTGATTAACACGCTCCTGCGTTAATCAATGGTGCTTCACACGCCGGATGTGTGGGATGGAGCTGTTGATTTCAGGCTTTGCTCATGCTTTGTTTTTACGCTGTCTTTAAGTGCACGACAAAAAGCGCCCTGTGGTTAGATTGATTTTGCATCATAAAATCACAACATTAAATAGATAGCTCCTCCCGTCGTTCGCAAAATATGTTTTATGGCTCACGCAATAATCGAATATATTGTTCTCCTCTGGAGATTCAAGGGCCAATCATTGTAAGGCGCAATCTTTCAGTCTAATATAAAGAGTAAAAACCTTCTACAAAACATGATAATGTGAAAAAAATCAACCATTACACACAACGGATTGAGATGAGGGTGATCGCTGAGAAAAGTTGAAACTAAAAAGCAATTATTGTCACAATCATAGCTTGCACGGAAATGAAAGGAAGTGAGGAAACAGATTGTTTCTGCGTTTTGACAATGGGCAACATTTCACAGTCGCAGTTCACAGAATATCACAAACGATCCTGACGGTGTTAGAAATCAAAATTGGCCAATATATCCAAAAGTATTTCTTTTCCAACCAATTTAAATCATGTCTTTGCCAGCAAACAAGGTGTCGCACTGTGCTGCCTACAAACCAAGCGTGTCAGACATTCAAGTGCCATTTTCATTTTGGTTTTAGATTGGAGTTTCATAACTGTTCCATAAATCCTCATGAAATCTAAATATTTCCCACAAAAATACACATTTCACATTCTCATGGGATAAAAGAGGAGCTGTATGTATCAGAGCCATACCATGGGAAGCTTCTGACTCTAATAAGTTATATTTTCATCAATAAAGAGAGAGTAGACCCAGCGAACAGGCAGGACCATTATCCAGTTTTGAAGCTTCGGGGCTCGCTGCCTGTCTGGGGTGAATAGGCCGGGTTGAACGTGCTAAGCCTTGACTCAGATAATGTCGCCTCAATATCGTATTCTTTGCACACAACGCCACGAGCTTTCAAGGCAAATGAGACACTCTGGCTTGGTGGCGAACGCTACTTTGCGTTTTCATTGCCGTCTTTTTCTCTCCATTTAGTTTTGTGTGACGCAGTGACATTTGGTATTGCTGAATGTTTAGGTTGTTTTTGTATGTTTTTTTGGGGGAGGGCTGCACCTTAAGTAGCCACACAAAACACACTGTGTGTGTGTGTGTGTGTGTGTGTGTGTGTGTGTGTGTGTGTGTGTGTGTGTGTGCGCGCACGCAGGCGTGTGTGTCTCTATTCAATCAATAAGAACTGGAATGGCCTTTGCGGAAACAATATTTGGATCACTTAGCTTGGTCTGTCTTGCATTGGGCTGCTCAGCTACAATCCCACAAAAGACCCTTATCACGCTTACCCCTCTCCTTTCCCTGCTCTTTCATTTTCCTTAATATCGTCCTGTTTAAGGACTCGCAATTGTCTCCGTCCTTCAAGTTCAAGATCTGTGTGTCTGAGAATCATTGGGGTTCCATCATTAAGCTTTTACCGTATGCATTATTATTATTATATGCATTTATCACACCTTTGTACTGTTCGCAAGTGTCGAAGACGAATATTCAACAGTGATCACATACTTCTGGTTGTGACTTGGTCTACCGCTTGAATTTGTGAATGTGGCATCCAATAAGTCCTTTTACATTCAAAAGTGTCAAGAGTAGCTCTTAGCCGTGCAACTCACAATTGAACTGACCAGTCGCAGTCTTTTCTATGAAGCAACTGCTATGCCAACTGCAGCGAATGTCGGAGAGTATGTGTTCAGTTTTGTTCGTTGAAGTTATTTACTGCGATGGCCTAATGTGTACCGAAATACATTTTTAACAACTTTTCTTAGGAATCGGTGTGTGACGATCGTGTTGATGTTGGACCCAAGAGCAGACCACAGACCACAGAGACGTAGATTACGTAAAAAGGTTTACTTGAGAATAAACACAGGAATGAACAGTAAACCGGGCGGGACCGGTAGACAGGCAGGGGATCGGCAACTGGCGGGGTAGTCAGACAGGCAGGAGATCGGCAACAGGCGTGGTAGTCAGACAGGCAGGGGATCGTCAACTGGCGGGGTAGTCAGACAGGCAGGGGATCGTCAACTGGTGGGGTAGTCAGACAGGCAGGGGA
This sequence comes from Trachyrincus murrayi, assembly GCA_900323305.1. Lineage (NCBI taxonomy): Eukaryota > Metazoa > Chordata > Actinopteri > Gadiformes > Macrouridae > Trachyrincus > Trachyrincus murrayi. The sequence continues at coordinate 55,287 of OOFB01036265.1, forward strand.
TCGTCAACTGGTGGGGTAGTCAGACAGGCAGGAGATCGGCAACAGGTAAGGTAATCCAACAGGCAGGTAACAAAGAGAGTAGCGTCAGTGTATACAAGTACGATCTGGCCATGAGTGGTTGGAAAGCCGGGGTTTAACTACTGTGTGCTGATGAGTAGATTAGTCACAGGTGTGAGAGGCAGAGCAGGTGAGCGGGAGGTGGATGACGAGCCAGGGAGGAGTCGGAGTCTGGAGCCACGCCCACCAACACATACACACAGAGAGAACATAGGGGAGCTGGTGGTATGGCTGAGACCGTGACACGGTGGGATTTTTAAAGTTTACTTGCTCATGTTTGGTGTGCCCTTCGTGTTTCAGTCATAACAAGGGGCTCTTCTCATTACCTTATCATTATTGTGAGATGACTAATACAGCGGTTTGAATCATGTCAAGGCTAACCTTTGAGTTTGCATGGCCCATCACACTCTCACACGTCTCACTCTAGTGGAGGGGAATATCTTGCAATGGCTTGAAGTTATTATCATCTGAATCATCAAAGGTGTCAATCTTGTGTCCTTGTTCACAGCATAGACTAAAAAAGAAGCTTTTTATCCTAAAGTCTAGAGGGGCTTTTATTTTGTGATGTCTGGCTTTGTCAGTTTTGCCATGGCGGTCTTAAAAGACCCAACGTCTCTGAAGTACAATGCCGACACCAGCCCACAGAACTAAAGGAGTTCTCAAAAGTCGACTGTCAAGTGCTTCTTTCCGTGAATATTGTTTTATGTAAAGTGGCTTTTTTGAAAACCAAGCGAAAATAAATAATAATAATTAATAATTGCTAATAAGCTAATAATTGCTAATAAGCAAACTAGTAGCCCACATAAGTAATATTCTTTTTTCTGGCTGATTTGCCATTAAATAGCATAGAAGTGAGGAAGAATTCAAGTTGAAAAATAAAGGGGACGTTGTTATCATAGTGCCTGTAGAGAGGGAACGAAGGGCGGAGACCGAGTAATACTTAAGTCGAGCGTTTCTTCGAGCGAGAAAGACACGGCCCCTTCCTTTACGCGTCGTAGATCACAGCTCTTATCCGTTTCCCTCACGATGGAAAAACAGAAGGAACTTCTCGAGCGGCTGGGGCAGACCTTCCATACCAAGCACCTGCTTCTTCAACAGGGCCTCGCAGAATGCCTGGGAACCCTTGTTCTGGTGGTGAGTACAGGGGCGGATGGGGGCCTTTGTCGTTTTTATGTGCAAAACTTGATCTATAAAGATTTAATTTTGTCATTCAGCTGACACTTTTTTATATTGGTACCTTACCAGCCACAGCAGCGCACACAATATTACTATTTTCGGTCTGTAGTGCGGTTTTATCACAGATTTTAGTCCTCATTTGGCAAGGACATTTAATTAAGTGTAAATGATCACCAGAGTGTTATTGCATTGCATTAATATTACCATGATTGTATGACAGTAATATGTGCGGTATGAATGTGTCACCGTATCTGTGATGAGAACCATCTTCATTAACTAACTAGAAGATTAGAATATTAATTAAACTTATCGAAATACCGTCGACGTCCTGTCCAAACCCTCTTCCGTTGCCGGCGGACACCTTCTAACCTTGGTCGGTTTAGAATTCAAAATGCTTTGGATGAGACAAGGCCCTCTTTTTGGTCTGGATCTTTTTCCCATTACCATTTATTAATTCATCATCAAATTATTTATTTATGGGTCGGCGTATTTACAAAACTGGTTTCGAATTCCCCAAAATACATAATCAATGTCAGACTTTGTCTGAATAAATTTTTAAACAGTTTCACTTTCAAGACATGTCGACAAGTAACTCGACATTTTATTTTCCTCTTGATGCATCACGTTAGCGAAAATCATACAAATCAGACAATAGGACTGTGAGGCATTACTTAACGACCACATATTTATAACGTGAATTCCGGCCCCATGACGCACGGTGCAAATATCCCAAAATCACTCAAATCTTAGCGACGAATAAACCTAAACCAAGATGAGAGTAAATAACAAAGTGCAATAAAGCATTCTCGGTTCCCACGGACGACAACATATCTAGACAGGACACCGGCCGCCTGTGTGTTTCTGGGATGGCCACGCAGCAGCTGGTTGTCTCCTCCCCGGCCGGCTGCTGTGGAAAACACAGAAACAGAGAGGGGAAACCCCACCTCGCCCCCTGGGAAGACCCCAGCATGTTTTTCAAGTTAAAAGTTGTTTTTCAAGTTAAAAGCCCCCCCCCCTTCCCCCACTATCCCCCAAATCACACCCCTAAACACCCACAAAAACATCTACATGTGACCTTTAAGGTTAAAAACAAAAAGAGAGACACACCCTAGCTAAGACGATAGGCCGTGGTGGGGACATGACGGCTCAGATGAAAAAATATTTTTTAAATCGGTCTTCAAAATATGTAGCCAATGTAATGGGGGATCAGAATGAGGTCAGAGTAGATCATTATGGTGAGAGAAACATTGCATAACAGCGCAGTTTTTGGGTCATTTTAGAATCAGGAGGCTAGGGGGGGGGATTTCGTTTTTTTTTTAGCTTTGTTTCTTCTATATTTACATAATACTATGTTACTAGGTTTTCTTCTTGTGCAAATAAACCTTTCACAAAGGGTTCTCATTTAGTTCACGTTTCTTGGTGCAGGCTATTTTTCAGAACATTAACAAATTATGCTTTTAAAAAGCGACGGGGACAAAATCGGCCATTTTTTGTTAAAGTGGTGGGGTCATGTCCCCCAGCGCCCCCAGTGTAAATGACACCCATGGACCAGGCGCAGTAGGACACCACCACAAGGGTTTTCATCTTTCATTCACCTCATCATGCGACCGTTCCCGCAGATGTTTGGCTGCGGTGCGGTGGCCCAGGTGGTGTTAAGCGGAGGCTCCCATGGCATGTTCCTCACGGTAAACCTGGCCTTCGGATTCGCCGCAACGCTCGGCATCCTGGTCAGCGGCCAGGTGTCCGGTAAGGCGGTTGTTGTTGCAAGTGGTATAGTTTACATCCCAGAAGAATACAATTGTTCAGTTGTTTAGTTTGGTATCCATTGTCTGATTTCTATTTTCACCCGAGTTGTATGTTTTGTGTTCTAGTTCTGTCGGCACACGGTAGCCAGCCGTTATTATTGACTTTGTATTTCAAAATAAAGTAAGCCGTGGCAAGTGCAGCGTTACAGGAGTAGCTTACCGCTCCCGTTCACGCCAGCCCCGATGACAGCTAGCCATCAGCTGGACTACAAACACACTCTGCATGTCAGAAGAATACAAAGACTAGTCAGAAGGAGAGCTCTCCTCCTGGAGGCCTACCCTAAAACAACGCCGTGCACAATGACGTTGGAAGTCAACAGAAAGAAAAACACCCGAGTCATTTCATTAACTACGAGCATTCTCCGTGGAAACAGACGCACGGCAACGAGTTTGAAGCACTTCACTTCACAGAAACCTCCTCCTCTCTGCCCCAGTCGGCTACCTTGTACTTTTTTTCCCCTTGCTATAATGAGCATGTCCACGGCTAAAACTACAAACCGCAGAGCTCAAAGGAAAGGGAAGCGTAATTAGGAACCTCCCGCCCTGACACGACGAGGGTGTGAATGATGAGCAGTCGAAGCAGTTCAATTCTCCTCCAAGGGTTTGATTTTTTATTTTTTATTTTTTTTTTATTAAGAAAAACATTGACTTTGCAAGATACTTTTTTTTCTTCTTCTCTCTGCCTCTTTTCATCCTTCCAATTTAATTTGTGTCACAGAGACCTCCCTCCCGTTTCAACAGGGCTTTGCAGCACAGCCCACAATTACATGGAGATAGGCTCGGAGCGGTGTTGCCTCTTTGAAAAACAGGGGCGAGAATTTTCCACCGCGAAGATAAGATGGCCTCTTTCTTTGCCTCGCTCGTTGCACTTTTGAGTCGCTGATTATATCTAAGAGGACATCTCATTTCACGAGTCATATTTAGAAATTCTCACGTTCCTTGTCTTTTTTTTTTGCGGTCCCTTAGGTGGTCATCTGAACCCGGCTGTGACCTTTGCCCTCTGCTTCCTGGGGAGGGAGCCTTGGAAGAAGTTCCCCGTGTTCTTTCTCTCCCAAACGTTGGGCGCTTTCCTGGGCGCCGGGATCATATTTGGCATGTATTTTGGTATGTGGTTGGTGAATTGTTAAAATGGCTACGCTTTCTGGGTTCCGTCCCCGATATCCACAGAGTATCCGCATGCATCCTACAGCAAGACACATAACCCCTACCCTACCTGACTTAGGGTAGGGTTAGAGCCAGCCTCGCAACAGACGTGGATGTGCCTTGTGCGAACCGCTCTGAGCGCTTGTGGAGCGGGGCTGCAATTCTGCCGTTTTAAACAGTTTTAACGGTATTTGATTCGACCAGACGCCCAGCTCTTACGATAACTTACTGTGGCAGTTTCCCCTGCCACATGCCATCTACAATGGCTTTCCCAGGGCTTCTCCAGTAGCAGGACACAGGCAGATGTTGGTTAAACCGGTTTATTGTAAAGTTTGAGGTAGTTTGAACAGGCAGAGCAGGTGGTATGTGCTAGCGCTCCTCCTGCGTGTGTGTGCTGGCTTGATTACTCAATGCCCCACAGGTGTGCAGCCTCACCCAGCAGCCCCAGAGTCTAATCTGTCTGACTCAGACCAGGTGAGGCTGCTTAAACCAGCCACCAACCACACACACTCCACACTTACATCCCTACACTGCCCAAATCAGCTTCTGGACGTTGTTGTTAACACTCTGTTAAGTCTTCTCTTTCGTCGACGAGCAGCGCTGTTCCACTCCCAGCGGCCCCAAAGTTGAACGTATTTCAACTGTTAATGCGTTGAAAACACCAGAAAAACAGGAGGCCCATGGCAAGAGAGGAGCTCAGCACAAAAAACAGAACAGTACCGTAGGAAAGCACGCTGTGTGATCGCCCCATATGTTCCTCTAATGTAATCTAATAATACTAGCACCGCCATTGCACCAACAAATACACAAGATCGACGGTTATACAATATTTACAAACAGGGCCTGCTGTCAGGCAGTGATGGAGTCTTGGAAGCAGGTGCTTACAGTTCATGAAGCTGAACTACAGTAATGTGCATGTTTACACCAGATGCATTGTGGGATTACGGCCAGGGGTCGCTGTTTGTGGATGGGCAGAACGCCACAGCGGGCATCTTCGCTACGTATCCGTCCAAACATCTCACTCTGCTCAACGGATTCTTCGACCAGGTAACAAAGTGGCAGAATCTTTTTTCTTTTTTTGGCCACAGAAAACATAACAGATTCAATTTGTGTCACACCAATTGCTCCAGATCATATCGCATGAAGAGCCTACACATTTAAGAATTGCCAAATAGGACCCCAGTGCTAGATAGCTACAGGGCACAGATGGATCTCTAAAGCAACTCTGTCAGGCCGGAGGCCCTCCCCCCCGACTCCAGCCCAATCCAAATGATTGTTGTTTTGTGAATCCGCCCGGTGGAATTACAATCCGTCTATTAAAGGGCCCCTAAAACCAACACTCTGGGTTCAATTAACGATATGAAAGCATATGATATGGAACAATAGTTGTACTCACGTATGTTGACAGGCAGGAGATGAGGTCTGCCTTCATCAAATCTATTTTTTATTGAGTTAGGCCTCTGAAGTGCGGTGGATGAGATTTTTGTTTTGGGAAATATAGACAGGGGGAGGCGCTGAGGGGTGGTTTAGCTGTCAAGTTGTTTCACAAGATCGTTCTTGGAATGTACTCCCTTTGCCTTGTGGCACTTGGAAATGGATTTATGTAGCTTTGACTTCAGATGGGGGGAAAAAAAGGAAGGAAATTCAACTTGACATAATTGCGCGGGTTAATGCCGAGTTAATATTGCGGGGTTGCCCGGGATATGTTGAAATAGAAATGAATATCGTGAGATATCTGTGAATTAGGTTTGACGTTACTGTGTCAGGAAGTAAATACAGGCCCACTCAACAGGTCAGCGAGGTCTTAAGCACCGTTGGCCTTTTCTGATGCTGTGCACTTTTCAAAGGGAATGGCTTTTGCTTATTTTTATACAAAGTTACACACTATACTTACAATACTATACTACTATATGAAAAAGATCTGTGGTGTTTTTTCACGCAAAAATGTCTTCAATCTTTATCTTACAAATAAATAGGCCATTTTGGAGATGTACGTTTAGGTCGGACGCCGCTGGCTTGTGATTGGTTGAGTGAATCACATTTTTGGTTTAAATTGACTGGTTACATTTAATTGTGTGCAGTTTTGAGACAAGAGCTGGTGGCGATTCCGTCTCCGTTATATTACCAGCGACAATATTCACCGTTAGACAGCATGACAAACTAGCAGGCCTGGCGAAGGGCGATTTGAGTTCTTACATTAATTACATAACATCCTAGACAGGACAAAAGCATCAATGGCAACTATAACACCTTCCCTTAACTAAACATAGTTAGATAGGTAGTGTTTATTGTTTTAGCTCTACTTGCATGTTCTGTTCCAGCCCTGTACAGCACTATGAGATTTATTCACTGAAAAGCTCTTTATAAATAAAATGAGTTGTTATTATTAATAACTGACAACAACAACAACAAAAAACCCACAATGCACTTGATGTGTCCACTGTGTTTCAGGTGATCGGAACAGCCGCATTAATCGTGTGTATCCTGGCTATCGTGGACCCTCACAACAACCCCATCCCCGGGGGTCTGGAGGCCTTCACGGTGGGCTTTGTAGTGCTAGTGATCGGCCTTTCAATGGGATTCAACTCGGGCTACGCTGTGAACCCAGCCAGGGACCTGGGGCCGCGGCTCTTCAGCGCTCTGGCAGGCTGGGGCACCGAGGTCTTCACGTGAGTATCAAACACTTTTTTAAGTATGAAACATATACTATATACAAAACAAATTATTATATGTGTCGTTCTTGAGAAAGCCACTAGAGGTTGCTAATAGGAAAATGTACACAGTGCAGATTTAAAATGAGTGAAAGTCATTTGGATAAAAGCGTCTGCTGCTAAATGACTAAAATGGTAATGCAAAAAAAAAAAGATAATTGTAAAAAAAAATCCTCAAAAAACATTGTTTCCAAGAGGACGTGGTGCTCTAAACACTGCATACATTCGCCTCCACAGAGTGAAGGGCTACTGGTTCCTAGTGCCCTTGTTTGCCCCATTCTTGGGGTCAGTGGTGGGCGTGGTGGTCTACCAGCTCATGGTGGGCTACAACCTGGAAGGAGAGGCTCGCAACAGGAGAAGACGAGAGGACGAGGAAAGCCTCAAATGTACAGAGATAACCAAAGAGGAGGTTCATTGAGCTTGTTGCTACGATTTCAATATTTTTCCATATATATTCTTCGGATTTGTCTTACGTTTTTCTACGTATATATGTGTAGTTTGTCTTGAAACTAAAATCCCTTTATAAATTGGCTGATTAATCCATGAACTTTATCTATCGTTGTATTTTCTATCATTGTGTATTATTAACACTGCCAATACTTTTTATATGAATGATATAATATTTGTATGCGAGGAACTTGCTGAGAACGTACTGATTTCCCATCATCTTGTCTTGCTTGATATTCTCAAAAATATTGTGTTTTCTGTACCTCCTGTACCTCCAAACACTGACTTTTTTTTGCAGACAAAAAAGGCATTGTGGCTAGAATTCTGATTGGAAAAAAGTTAGAAATAAAGACAAACTCAAAAAGCAAGGTGTGACGTGCATCTATCAGTACCCCCATACAGTGGTGTAGCCAGGAATTGATTTCAGGGGGGGTTAGTTTCAGAGAGTTTCAGAAACATAAATTGGAACGGATTTAGAATATGTACATACATGTACAATACATAGGGAAAAAAATGATAGATGTCGAAATCAGCTGTTTTTCTATTTCAACATGGTGCATAACCATCTTCTGCTGATCTTTTTTTTTCACCTTGTTGGTGATCGGGTGGACACTGCATGCCATCTCCTGTCCACTCTCCTCTCCTCTCCTCCTCGTCGTCTCCACTCCTCTCCGTCCCTTGTCTCCTCTCCTAAGCAATTACAATCCACATAGTCACATTGCCACAAAATACTAGCCTCGCGAGGCCATCCTGATACTCACGTTTGCGTTTCGCGATGAATATCATTGGGTGATCACGTGGTTTAAAACGTAACTCCCTTACGTTGTTCCAAAAACTCCAGCCAATCAGAGTGACGCTCTCGCTCTTTCTCTGCTCTTGCCGAATCCGGTTGAAAGTCAAGCAGAACAATTCTCCTCTGAGAAAAGCCTCCTGTGCTTCGTCTTTTCCCCCCCAACATCGTTGGGGGTTATCTTGGACACCGGTGACTTGTGAGGCCGCAGCGGCAGCCCCCTGTTTTACACCGTGATAATAGGCCTATGAGCTATAGCGGCGGGGGACCGTGCTTCTCAGTGGCCAGAAGGAGAGGGCGGGGGGGGGCTCTATACAACACTTTCTAGCCTAATTAGTTAGGCTTTTTTTTTATGTCCACATTTTCGTAATACTTTGGCCTCATAAGAGGAATGGATAATAAATCCAAGACAATATCGGCCCACATGTTGCCAAGCTATGGTTTTTAAAAGCACATCGGAACATAGAAAAACAAGAAGGCCTAAGTTGGGTTTTTGCACAGACACATTGTCGAGTTTGCAAAATACGTCGTTGAGATTGACGCTCGATAGCAACTACCGTTGGCTTTACCCAGGTGGACTAATTTACATCCAGACTCAGGGAAGGGACCTTTATTTAGTTGATTCATCTAATCGATAGACAGACAGATAAATAATTGATTGTACTTTGAGAACGCGTGCAGTATGCCGACAGGAGCCTCATTTAGCTTGTCAGAAGCACGCCGAGGATTTTAATTCCCCGGGGCTGTCGCTCATGTCAGGATGTCATGTGATCCGAGATCAGATGTCAAACTCATCTTCCTTCCATCTTCGTCTTCCTGGAGCGGTTGACCACATTTGCACTGTCGGCTAGAATACTCCAGACGCATGCTGAAATATTTATATTGTATTATATTTTGAGTATTTTAATATTTCCATCTGTTAAAAATGTCAATCCAAGTGCTTCATCTAATTCCAAAGTATTGTCAAGTCCTAGTTCTTCATAGAAACTGCAGATTATAGTATTTAAAATCTGTGATTACCTGTAGGCCTACATTTCCCTAAATCTGTAATAATACTTGTTTTTAAAACTCTGAAAAAAAATAAAAAATTCTTAACTATAAATTGTCCTTTTTCATTTGGATATCCCAGAGTTTTCTGAATACCCTGAAGGCCCCGACAGCTTGCCACTGGAAAACAAAATCAATATCCTTACTTCACTGGAGAAATAACTCAATAGTTTGTGTGTAGTCGGTGCTGTTGGCCACTCTTTCTGAACGCTATAAAACTGTGACTGAGTGCAGGCTGAGGGTTATATGCACACACGAGGATGACATGGACATCCACTAACAACATAAGTGCAATAACTTGTGAGGAACCCAAACCCAATGGCAGTCCTATAGGAGTAGCAAATCTCCTGTTAGACATGCTGGACGGTCATTTATTCATAATACAACACACCAATGCACAAACAATGTGGATTCCAGGATAATCAAAAGGATGCAAGATACATTTACTCAATGTTTCCAAAAGTATCATGTTTGCAATACATTTGTTACTGTCCAGAAAAGATTATGTTTTCTATATCTGAATGAGACATGCTACTGGTATTTCTTTTTTAACACAGCATGTCCTCACAGCCTGATTTGAACTTTGACGTTGACTACTCTGCAGTCAAGGTCAAAGTTCAAATCAGGCGGTATGTGTTTGGAGGGAGGGTCAGGGAACATATCAGCATTGTGTACTGCACCATTTAACCTGCAATATGCCCTTTCTCTGTGAACATTATGCAAATGGAGTGAATAGTTCTCCTGGGCTTTGAAACGGTGCGAGGAAGTCGGGGCAAGTGAAACTGAAACTGAAGAACGCCTTGAAAACTGTTGAGGGGGGAAATACATAATATATGATAAAAGACCTGCAACCATGGGTCGCGCCAGTCAATCATTGTTCATGGTGGAGGAATGGGCTTCATTTCCTGATGTGTTTATTACTTGGTTGACACTAAAGATTTTCCATCACTAGTCCAAATGAACTGAAATGAGTGGTTGAGTGTATTGAAGTGTTGATGGATGGGTTTTATACACTCAGTTTTTATTGATATCGGAGGAAAGTATCACGTCTTAGATTGTGTGCATTTAAAGTTCAAACCGTCTTTATAGACTACAGCGTTTGGCTCTCTAGTCTAAATTGCAAAAGTTAACGGGCCCTTAGTTCAAAATATATCCGTTTGTGACATCACAAGTAGGAGTGTCCACTCAGATGCTTGAGGGGAGGGACCAATTCCAGCCTACCAGTTGATGCAGTCCACCAATCAACTCATTCCAGCGGCTGGGCACTCTCACATTGTGGGAAGGATAGAAGATAGAGATTTTTGAAATGGTTGGTAATGATCATCAAAATGTTAAATTGGGGCCCTTTAAGAAACCATCAAAGTAACAAAATGCACAAACGCACGATTGGTATTGTCCAAAACACAAATAACTCCATTTCTGTATAAATAAAATCAGTTAAATTCCCAATGGGGGAAAAAGAACAGAAATATCAATCAGGCAGGTCTGGCCGATGTGACATTCTGCTCCAACTTTAGAGAAGTGCTGTTCTGACATTTGGAAGTCCTTGTTGGCATGACCTTTGCTGTATAACCAAATAGGCCAAGAGTCAATCCCAAATAGTGCCTTGTAAAATGATGCTATTTACCTCAAATGGTGTTCCACGATGGGCACAAAGTGAAGCATTTATGTTAGTGAATCACTTGGATTTTATTTACTCAGACACGCCCAATCAATCCACGTCCTTAAGACGCAATCCCATGCCTGTGATCTACACATGGACACATGGACGTCAGCATCAGGAGCCTACATCTGTAACCCATTTACCATGAGTGTAGCTAGAGGCTGTTACTTCAGTGGATTAGTCGTAATAACAGTGTATTAACCGACCACCTTACCATTACAAGTTTATACAGCACAAAGTTTAGACTCCCCACGCACGCACACACACACAGTAATTGTGACCTTACAAAATCAAAATGTCATGACATTTTTTCCCCAAAAGACAGCTTTAGATATACCGTTGCAAGAACTATCAGATCATTGATGATGGATTGAACACTTATTCAAATACAGCAATTCGTCATTCATTAAATTATATTTGATTGGTTAAGGCTATATGAATGTATTGGTTAAACAGTATCTGATTCAGGTTGGTTGCAATCGTGATGTAAATGAATGAATCTGTTGTCAAAATACAATTGTTGGAATTGATCACTAATAGTCTAAAATGATTTGAATAAAATGTTTCAAAAATAATTAATTATTGCCATTCATTATCCATTCATCTATGGTGAAAAAGTCAAAAGTATTGCTATAAATGCTTTTCAAAAGCATTACAAAAACACTCTCTGTCCAGTCCAAACTGAACAAATGAACACAACACATTATTAATACTAGTGGCGTAGCGCCACTGTGTGGTCAACTAATAAATTGCTGCTCACCATTAGGCCTATTATTCACCAATTCAATTTTGCATAGCTGCTAGCAATTTAGCTAAGAGTGAGTAAAGTGTACCCAGCAACAACAACAAAAATCAATGCAAATCTTTGCAATCCTTTCGATGTTCAACATTGCAACACAAAGGGTCTGATACCGGGTGGGCTTTAGCCCCATAGGTGTGAATAGCATGCGGAAGAAGGGTATATCCATGCTGTCTACTTGGACCTAAGCTGAGAGAGGACCATACATTGTAGCGTTATCCCGGTTTACTGCAACGCAATTTCCGGTCTCTTACTTCCTATGAGCGGTGTAGGCCAGTTAACAGTCCCCGGAGCGAGAAGAATAAGAACATGACAAGAATAAAAACAAAAAAGACAAGTAGAATAAATACGTAGGGTTTTTTTTTACTAAGAATTTGACGAACCAATATCCGAAACATGTAACGGAAACAGATATTCCTCTATCGGAAGTTCCTCCCTCTCTCTCGCCTGTGTGCTAGGCCTAACACAGATTTGGAGCATCCTGCTCCAGGTGTTCCGTCGTGAGATGCGAACGCCTGGGAACGACGTTAACCTGGGCGCTCGTTTATCTTCGTTGCATACGAAGACATTTGTGCGTAAACCATGCGTACGCGGTTTTTCGACAAAACATGGGGTTTATCAATTTGTTCTTGGCTTGAAAATGTGCGTACATCGGGAGTGCAAAATTACCAGATAGAAATTGCAAACATGACCAATAAATGCTTTTGATTGATAATTGCCAATTTATCTGATTAATTCGACTATGCTGCGTATTATGAATTTAAGCCATGTCATGAAATTTTATAAAATTACGACAGCTGTATAGGAGGTGCACGCGTGCGGACGCGTGTTTTCAGACAACGCACCAACTTGTTGGCGGTGTCTAAGTCCTCTCCACCCTCAGATTTCTGCCTACCGGCACGTTTCAGCGAGGGTTATGGGACATAGCAGGGCTTTCCCAGCGCTCGCTAAGCTGTTTTAATGCCTGCAGTCCTTGACGGTATCATCACTTTACGCACACAGTACGCCTACATTCAATTTGTTTCCATGCACCGCTGCACAACAGACCGACGTGAAGAGGGACTTCCAATCCAACATTTCCATCATTGGAGCGGTAGACTGCAATCACCATCAGACAATGAATAATCACGTAAACAGAAAGGGAAATGCACGCCACTCGCCAATGATGCCGGCAGATGTGCATCTCTAGAGAGGACTTACTGGCTCAGGCTCACTCCTTCCCCCACCAGTTAGGCCAGTGTCGCGCTAATAAGCGAACACTCTTTTATAGCGATAGATTTTGAGGTTAAAGTACTTTTAACCTCTAATAGGCTACTGTGTGGGGTAGAGGTAACACCAGTTTAGGGGGTATTGCCTTTGTCCTACTTGTGCTAATTCAAATGTATGTTGCGTCGGCGAGGTAAGGCTAAGCCTGGTAAAGTTACAATCATGAAAACGCCTTTGTCGTCCTTGTCTTGCTTGGATGATGGTATTATTGTGTGTTGCTGCAGCCACCTGGTGGCAATGCAGCCCCAGGATGGTGAAGGCCCGCCCCTATGCCAGCAGGGGGGGGGGGGGGAATAACGGGTTAAATATAATAAGGCCTGCATTATTGGCTGCCATGTCTTGATATGGACACTTCTAATTTGCACTCTAGTCTATTGTTCATACGACTTGTAGTCTAATAATAATAATAAAAATAATGATGATCTATAACAGCGTGGTTACATTTGCAATAGAAACATAATCAAAAACAGTATTTGGCAAACGTAAACCCAAGGCTTGCGTTTAAATGTGTGGGATTTTCTAACTTTCTAACCACCCGCCACATGCATGTAACTTCAGCAGTCTGCCCTACTCTTACTGTGTTGCATTATTAGCTGTGCGTTATTGTTTGCGGTCAGTGCACACATTGGCAACTTATTCACGACCAGTTGTGGGAAAGTGCCAGAAATATGACCGCTTAACAGTTATGAATTATGCTCATTGTTTAGGCTGTTTGTTTCTGTATTTAGTTTAGCTCTCCTTAAGTTGACCGCTGCAGCCAACACGCTTCAAAACGTGCAGCTTTTACGTTGAAGGCGAGCTGTTTCCGTTTCCGGCTCTCGACTTCAAATGTGCCCAGCTGACGCTTCAGCGCTGCGTCGCGTTGCACGTCTTCGTCCAATGCGGGCAAAGGCATTTTTCAGCATACAACGTGAACAACTGCAGATGAATTATTCTTCATGCACGGACCGTTTAAGCATTCTAAGAATATTCTCATTATTTTAGTTTGAAATAATGTATGAAGGACTTGCAGGCTTTGTTAGAATGCTTTACAGAAGACAGACTATAGGCTACTAAACCACTATTATATTATACAATATGTAGACTCTGGGGTCAAGCCCATCTACTGCCATTAGAGTAGGCCTAATAAGAAAGATGCAATCACTTGCTTTAGGATGAGAGTCTGGACCACCCTTTGTCATTTAATACAAATACAAATACACAGGAACTAGAAGAGATCAGCCAAATACATGGAACTGTGACCATAATCCCAGCATCCTTTGTTCAGCCTAGGCCTACTATTTAGGCTCTACACATCAAGCCGGCATTTCAATAACAACAATAATAGGCCTAATATAATTTTTTTTAATGTAAAAACAAATCTTGTGCCCTTCTGTCAACATTTCGTTCTAGATAGCCTACAACATAGTTCAGTAGGCAACTCATTCAGGCCTATTTTTTTCTCTTTGTTCTTTTATCTCGCTCATTCTGCGCATGGCTCTGTTTTGTAATTCTATTTGCCGCCCACGTCTGCATTCTGAAAGCAGATAGTGACAAGTGAGAGTATGCACACAATGAATACCTCACCAGTTCTGTGCGTATTAAAACTATAGCACCACACCTTGGAGATTCATCACTGATAAGAAGTGTCTGCTTTTCTTCCTTGTCTCTGTCCAGATGTTAGTGGTCAATCCAATTGTATTCACTTCACTAAAAACGTCATCAACTGCTTGCGTGTGGCCAGCTTGTGGCACCGTCTAGACACAGTTGCGGTTAACTCGACGAAACCCTCTCCTGCAATGGAACGAACCGGTCTTATATCTTTTCGACAGTATGCTACGCATACCTCTCTACAATCGTTGCTTTGGCCTGCTGTGTGCTGTGCTGTGTGACTTTCTTTGAGGTAGCGAAACCAGTAATAGTAGTCTGTAAACCGCCCGCAGCCTGCACACTCTGTCCACATGTCACTGCAAGGCATAATTCGTCTTGCGTCTTTAGCTGATCAGAACCCCACACGTATTATCTGCATTGACGACTAAATTGAAATGCCCTCATACCGTCGATTTCCCTGCATGGTTTTCGGTAGTTTTAAACTTCCCCGATAAAAATCTTTGTTTGACGTCCTCCATCTTTAGCCTATGATATTTACCGCCTGAAATAGCCTATGTGTTGCGCGTTGTCACGTAAATAAACAAACCCCCGCACTAAATAAAAGGTAGCCCAACACATTATTTTTATTTATTTCTACACAATATTTTCACTAAAAATAACTTGAAGCACCATGTCAACGAGGCTAGCCCATCCGAAGTCAAATTAAGTCAAATGTTCGCTGCCTAGTTATTGTTCGGCCAAAGTGACCGGACCCGGCATTGAAGGGGTTGGACAAAAGTTTAACATTCAGTGAGTACTGGCGAACTCGTGTTGAATTTCATTTCCTGGTTTTAAGCACTTCCATCGACATAGTTGTAAACTCCCACAAGCAGCAACTAGAGAGGGCGAGGGTCGACGCCACGCAACGCCAGTCATGTGACATCGCATCTGGTGGGGGCCACCCATAGTATTGGACGCGATATAGGGCAAAGGATTATGGGACGGCACGCTTGCGGCACGTTGAAGGGGTGGGACCAGGGTGCGTCAAGTCAAGTCAATTTTATTTGTATAGCCCAAAGGGCTTTACAGGCCATATATTGAAATGTATATGGCCTTTATGTCACGGTAGCTTAGGTCATAAATGTGTCTTTAAATACATAAGTCGATATTTATGTATGAATGCCATTCATTGTTTATCACCTCTGAGGCTGCTAGCACGCGCTATACACCAAGTTTTTAAAGTTTTGGTGTATAGTAATTTGTTTTTAGAATCTGTAAGTAATACATTAGTAGTCTAACTTGAGATGCATGTTCCGTGTAAGGTTAGGGTTCGATTTTTGTATTGAATTAGGAGGCCAATACTCATTTTGGCCCGTGTCAGGCCAGGAAGATCAGACTGAGATACAAAATCTGTTTTTTGAGAACATTGTGGCCCAGATATTGGCAAGATTATATATTGGGACATCTTATCTCAACTTGAATGCCAGTGTTTGTGTTTTGTGCTCTGCGAGGAGGAACATTCTGTTGATAGTTATTCCGCTCCACTGGTAAAACACAAGATGGCAGATACAGTTCTCTAGCCTTGTTGTTCTTGATCTGATGCTCGCAAGATTTAGAAGGAATGTTGTCCGGGTTGATATCAGCTGCAATTTTATTTATTTTTCCCAGCGCCCCTGACAATGTCCATTCATTAACTTGTATTTAGGCTTCATGCAAACTGATAGTTTGAATGAAAACAGTGTCTGGAAGGAGTTGAAAATTCTGCTATAACATATTGTAGTGGCCGAGGTAGTTCAGAGGGGGCGGTTTCAGTTACACTTTAAGGGAGTTAAACTGTTGTGTTTGTAGTAGGGGTGTACAAAAAAAAATCGATTCACTTAAGAATTGAAAAAAAAGTGTTTCCTTTTTGCCTTTGTGTGTTTACATTATTGCTCAGTTGATATAACTTTTTCAAATATAAAAACTACACAATGTTATACACACTTTACTCTGCTTTCATGCCATAATTTGCCACACCTCCTTTCTTAGCACACAGCGGACGTGTAGATCCGAACACCCTATATGTACCGAATCGAGAATCGACTTTGAATCGGGAATTGATTTTGAAACGAATCGTGACCCCGAGAATCGAAATCGAATCGTGAGATACCGAAAGATTCACACCCCTAGTGTTGTAGTGTTAAGTTCAGACCATTGTAACCTGACCGACCGACAGAAGATGTAGAACCGCGATGCGAGACGCTTATGTTCAGGAGTGTCTTCTGTGTTGGTTGAGTGTGAACAGTGTCGAACAAACCAGCAACTCTCCTGGAGTCGTGCGATGTATGGGGCACAGGATTGTCTAAATTGAAATCTCTCTCAGCCATCATTCTTATCCGAAGGCCAAGCTCGCCACAATAAATAACCCATGGATGTACAAGATATAACCCTCTTAAATCATCGACGTCCCGGATGCCCGCCATTTACCCTAGCAACTAGCCTACATAATAAAACCATTGTAGAAAATACGTAAAATACGTACTTATCTAAAAGGTCAAGTCCTAGAATCACCATTGGTTGATATACAAGTCGCCTTATTTAGTATTTCAGTGTGTTTTTCTATTTATGTTTCTATTTGGATTCTTATTTAGTTTTTTTAAACACGTTTGTGTCAACGTCTCTTTGGCAACGCGGACAGCAGGAATTTGACGAGGGTAAGCAGCGTGATTTAGTGGATCATGTAATAGATGCTTGGATTCCAGTTCTGGGAATGAACATTGCGGTGGCACAGGTAAATGTTACTGGCACCTGTGGGTGAAACAATGCCCATTGTTTGACTCGGGTAATGCGTCTTTTTTTTGGTAGCAGGAAATACCAGTTGCCACGAACAGGAAAGATTTGTAAAGAATAAGATTTATTAACCTGTTTTAGAGTAGTAATTCAAATATTGCCAATGTATGGGGCCTCAGATGCCATGCATCAAGACCAGACCGAACCTGCTTCTACTGAACGTATCTTTTTTTGTCGCTTTATGAGTGAGCGTTGTTATGCTGTTGTATGCTCTGTGTACTTAAGCAGACAATATCAATAGCAACAAATTCCCCTATTTGTCTTACTTGTCTTGTTTTTAGTTTTTAAAAGCGTGTGTCAAATACTGGCTGCTGTTAGAGGGACTGAATGTTAAATATGGAATGTCACTCAGTGGGGGCTCAAGGCTTTCTACAGAGACGTTTGTTTCACTCTGTCAAAGACTTGCAACATCCCAAAGTCGTCATTTTGAGGAAATATCTTTGAAGAAGAGAAAAAGTCTTTTGTCCATTGTTTGCAGCGTGGGGCGACCAAGAAACACAGCGTTGCAGTGCAATGTTCAACTTCACCTTCGCTCATGACAACTTGAGCCCTTGCCATTTGTAATAGCTGAAAATACGCACACTCCCTTAGTAAGTGCTAGTATCACAGTTAATAGTTACAAATTGTCTTGTGGTTGCTTTATAATTGTTGGTGTGACATTGTTAGGTGTAGCACACACATGCACATGCACGCGCTCGCACACACACACACACACACACACACACACACACACACCTTCAACTTGTGAAATGCTAAAGGAAGTCATTGCAATGAAAAATGACATCGTAAAATTGGAATTCAGTTGAGTGACATTACATTCTGTGGGGTCTCCAATGATTGGAATCTGGTCTGGAATCTCGCTGTAGATATATTCGTGACGGGGTGGGTATGTTGTATGCTAAAATGCCTCCAACAGTCAGTCATCATGGTCCAATGGAAACACAAGATGCTTTGTTAAAAGCATCGCGCACACAGCCGCACAATGAAACGTCGAAACGTCGTTCACCTTAGACGATTATCTATTTTCACTTATTCACTAATTCACGCAGCACCTGCGCAAATGTTCACCATCACAACCATGACACGATTATCATAATAACCACCTGACAATGGAATAATTGTAGGCCCCATATGTCTCACACACACAAGTTCGGGCAGTCCTTCAATCAAACCTATTCTAATGCCCTCCATATTTCATGTTCATTATCTCTCAAGAAAAGGCAAACCACTGCAGTGCAAACGCATTCTTATCTAAGCTGTAAGTAACGCACCTAATAACACATTGGCACATCGGTTCTGCAGCCCCTCCCTGATAATTATAAATGGGCCAAGGAGAGCCGTTGCTATTACATTCCATTCATTACCACGCTGGTATTCACATGCTATAACACACAAAGTAGGTCCGGGAACTGCCTGCATACATTTTCGACGGAAGATCTATATACAGGTATGTTCACTCATCTGACAATTTGTCACAGTTCAAATACATAAATCGACGATATTTGTTGATCTAGTATTCGGAGAAAAAAAGAAAAAAAAAATTGTATTCGGTCACATTACAAAACATACAACATACGTCAGATAATAGAAGAGAAAAAAACCACTCTTATTTATGTATTTTTCATTTTGTATTATTATTCCAAACAATGAATACAGTTTTCAACTTGAGGATCCCTATATTACGTTTGTTATTTAGTATTTTGTCCAACAGGTTAAACTGGTCCGGCATAGATAAGGAAGAGGTTGGAACATACACCCTCATTGCCAGTTGCCCGTACTGTCATTCAAAACACCTCTGTTGTTTTCACAAACTTTATTCGTTACAGAACACTGGAGGTAACACTTACTTACCGCTACCAGTAGTCTTGGTATTGTTATCCTGAATTGGCAGATTTTGAAGGGTCTATGAATTAGCAACCATCAGTAGAAACAGGTAAGAAACATTTAGATGGAGATGATTGAGAATGTTTAAAGTTTAGAGAGACATTTTGAAAAATAGTTTGTGGGGGGGGTTTTGCATGTGGAATTACAAATGCCACTGGTGTTTAATATGAAAACTGGTTTCTAGACGCAGGTCCAATTAATCTACATAAATACATCTTTAGTTTGAAAATAAGACATAAATGTTTAGTAATTAGTGAAGTTTTCTCTAGTAAAACCCTCAGGCTATTATTTTCCATGTGTTAATTTGAGCAGAAAGAAAGTATTAGGGCATGACTTTAGGTGAAGAGGAGTCCAAAGTAATTTAGCAATGGATATTTTTTTAATTAATAACATAATTGTTCAATTAATCAAATATGATTCATGTTTACATTCATTCTAATTCTTTTAGAACAAACCTCAGGAATAATTTGTTGGAAATTAGTAAATGTAAATGTATTGCAATTAAATATTTTATAATAAAAAAACATAATTATATATATAATATATAAATAAATATATAAGTATATTAAAATACAATGCAAATCAGTCAAAAGTAATTTTGAAATGTGCAACATTGACTGATTAGAAAATATCACTGTGGTGTGAGGTTTGGTGTGTCAGGTTGTGTTATCATTCATCATTTAAGTTTTGGACTGCATCATTAAAAGTGAAATTCAGTGCGTGTTCAGTCGAACAAGACTACATCTATTTAAAGTAATAATCTGGAAGACTGTCATGTAAATAAATGTCTGTGAAGTCACTACCTCCGAATGAGGTAACACATGGTGACTGAGCCTATGGCCCACTGATGGAAGCCCTTGCATTTGCAGTATTATGAGTTAGTGGCACGTTTTCCATCACCCAGCAGCGGTTGTTCCGAGAAAGGATAGGCGGAGACTCCCTCAGACTCGCTCTTCAACTAATTTGTGTGTGTGTGAAGCAGCGTACTGTGTTTTTTCCAGTCTCTGCTAGTGTTGCCAGGAAAGCTTCCTACCCACTAGGCGACTTTGAAAGTCTGGGCCGACTTCGGCAGCACACGCTACACGATTGGTCTTGACGATCGGTCTTGCCTTGCTGTCGGGTCGGCGGTCCACACTAGGGGACTGGGAACATGCGGGGGTACACGCATGAAGACTCTGCTATCCGATTATCCGCGCCTCCTCTGAAACACGGCTCCCCTATTAACGCTAATGGTTTCTGGTCCATACACTTGTCACAGCCCATCATACTACCAGTATTCCTCTGAATAATTTCTTCAAGATAGAAAGTCCTTTTTTTGTTGTGTAAAACTTGTAGAAATAGTAGAAACTGTAGCAGTTGTTGTTGTTGTTGTTGTTGTAAACAGTGAATGCACTCCCAGTTCGTTCCCCTTTTCTTCCTCTTGACCTCAAACCTCATTGGTCATTGTTGATCTCAAATCTCATTGGCTGTTGCCAGCACTAATCGGCGATCTCAGTCTGTGTCCCCACAATACACGAATCAGGCCTGATAATATCAAACCGGTTTGAAATAAATCTTTGCCCTCCCGACTCTACGGGGGGGGGGGGGGGAGGTGATGAAATTGCGTGTCTTCAGACTCCCCCCCCACACTACACGACAGTCAGAGCTGAGTCGGTCGGCCCTAGAATCGGGGGCGTTTGTCGCCTAGTGGGTAGGAGCCTTTAACCAACTGCCGACCGACTGACGTCACACAGGATCTCTGGGAAGTGAGGTCCAAAAACACGCCTGCAATTACCGCTAATCGCCATAGGTGCCGCCGAACAGAACATCTTCGAGGCCAATGTTATGCGTATTTTAAACAGTGTGATCTGTGTTCTCAGCCCTACGTCATGGCCAATGGAGGCATCCAGGAGGCAACCGTGGTGATGGAACAGGATGAGATGTCAGAGGAAGCGTTCCTCAAAGATCTCTATCTCTTCATGAAGAAGAGAGAGACGCCCATCGATAGAGTCCCACACTTGGGCTTCAAACAAAGTAGGTCTTGAGAAGCCGACACGTTGAGCGAGTGTTTGCGAGTGATTAATTATTATCCACTGTGGAGCCTTTTGTGTGTATGTATACAAGATTAGCCATTCATTACTTCTTTTGTCTCGGTTTTTTTGTTGCTTCTTGTTAGTCGATATGTTTGTGATGTACAAGACGGTCAAGGATTTGGGTGGCTACCACCAGGTAAACATTTGCATATTTGACTTATACTTAAATAAGCCACCAACATGCTCATTTATCATTCAATAGGCCCCTTAATTATGTACGGTAACCCTTCCAGGTCACTACCCACCAGCTGTGGAAACAAGTTTACAACACGCTGGGCGGCAACCCTCGAAGCACCAGCGCAGCAACGTGTACCCGCAGACACTATGAAAAGTTTGTCCTAATTACAATCATTCATCTTCACACCTTTGTTTTGTTTTTTTTTAACATTCGGTTTCCGCTACCGCTGCCGCCGCCACTAGAGTGTCACCTGAGGTAACCTCACAAAAGGTGATTTATGTTTGGTGTTCTCCTTTTGTGCTCCCACACAGACTGCTACTGCCTTACGAATGCTACGTGAAGGGGGGCCAGCTGAAGACCGTCTTGCCCGCTCCAAAGCGACTGCTCTGTGGCGGTCTGGTGGAGGAAGGTGGCGTCCAGAGGCCACTGAAACGCAGGCTGCTGCCCATGACCCTTCACCACCAGGTCAGCTGCGGTCGTTTCAACACGTGACACAAAAGCAGAGGCTGACGTTCAGAGCCACTGCTTTTCTTTCCTTAAAAACAAGACCAATTTAAACCACGTAGACACGAACGACATTCAATTATTCATCATATATCCGATCATATCATACACCATATTGTATTCCAAATTGCGTCCATTTCAGCCCATTGACGTTAATACAGAGCCATCCATTCTCGATAGTACACCTGGAAACACACGCTGACCTCTACAGCTCTTCCAGAGTGACCGATGGGATAACACCTGCCTTTCCACTTCCTCTTCTAGGTCCCGCGTAGCATCTCAGACTCCCACCTGAGGGTGATACCCCTTCCCGTGCAGTACCCTCACTATTACCACCCGGGCTACCCGGTCTTGTCCCCCTATGGCCCCATGCGTCCATCGGTGCAGGGCCCACCCCCTGGCCCTCCCCCGGCTGTCCCCCGTGCCCCAACACCACAACCGCCACCGCCACCACCACCACCACCACCAGCACCAGCACCAGCAGTGCCTCAGCCTCAGGTCTCCTACCTTCCAGCTCCTCCCCAGAGGCCCATGGAGAGCATGAAGCAGCCCCTGGAGCACCTGCGCCACCTGGCCGAACAGTACAAGTCCTCGTCGGGTCTGACGGAGCCGCTCAACCTCAGCGTCCGGAGCCCCCGGGAGGACGCGTGCGAGAGTCCCGTGTCGTCCTTCGCACCCCCGTCCGCAAACAAGAACCCCAAGTTTTTGAACAAACCCTCGCCTCTCTACCCTGCACGCAGTGAGAGGACGAGGGACGAGGGCTCGTCGCCGTGTGTTAAACCGGACCCGGGAGACGGGGGGTATCGAGGCAGCCCGCCGCCGTACCCCCTCTGCGCCAGAGAGGACTTGGCCCTGAACTTGAAGACCGTACCTGTGGCCCGCACGTCTGGAAACCCGCCCGCATCGCCGCCTCAGCCCCAGAGAGCCCCCCCGGCAACGCTGCAGCCCGCCAGCGTGCACGGGCCGTCGGGTTCGCCGAAGGCAGACAGCGGGGCGCCAAGTCGTTTCTGGGACGAGCGTGAGGAGAGCGAGCAGGGCCCGAGGCTAAACGCGTTCGACCGTGGCGACCGACTGCCCTTCCCGAAGAGGGAGAACGCCAACAGCAGCAAAGTGGAGATACAGATCCCGCTGTCGGTGCTGCGAGGCTGGATGAAGCTGTGCTCCTCCTCGTCCTCTTCAGCGACCAAACTGTTCCCTGGTGGCAGAGACGCCACCGCCACAACCACCAGCGTTGCCACGCGCACGGACTCGGTAGTCTCCCCCTTCGTCCTAAGGACCCGTCAAGATCACCCCGGCGACCAGGACCCCTGGGAGGGGGCTCCCGGGCAGAAGGACCCCACACCGAGCCCCGCGTCGACCGGCCTCATGGGCCACAACGACCCTTACCATCCCGTCCCTGGCTACCTCCAGCACCTGCCGTCGTCCCACGCCTTTCTGAAGGACTTCTATGGCTCGCAGACGGCAGGGTGGGATCCGCCCCGCGACCTCCACCGGCTGAGACTCGGAGCCCCTGAAGCCTTCGGCAGAGACCCCCATGGGCAGGGTCTCCCCTTCCCCCTCAGGCTGAGCGGCAGCTCGAGCCCCCCCGCGGTCAGACAGGACTTCCAGGGTTCCTCCCAGAGAGCGGCCCAGGCTAGCGCGGACAACACGCGTTCGTCGGGGGAAGAGGACATGGCGGGGAAAGTGATGCCGATGAACCACCCCTCTAACTCCTCCTCCCTGCTGCAGCTCACCAGCGAAGAGATCATTAAGCTGAAGAGGATCATATCCTGTTCACCATAAATACACGTTTTCACCAAATCACACAATACTAGTTGAAAAGGTGCTGTAGGTGAGCTTTTTTTTTGGTGGAATTTGTGAGAAATGGCCTAGCCGTCCGTTAGCTATTAGTGAGTGAAATGCACCGTGAGAATATCTGTTTCACGTTGACTGCACCTGCCTTTGTCTGAGACAATTTTGATTTTTCGACCACTCCTGGCAAATTTCTTACCAATCAGGGCATCTCTTCCCATCGCTTGCCTGTCAATCACAGGTGCGTGAAATGCAACACTTCTCAATGGCGGAGAAACATAGGGAGGGGGGGAGCAGAAAAGCAGGGATGTATTTTTGGTTGTTTAGTTTCAATATCTTGCTCTCTTCTGCACTTTTCTGCTCCCTCTCTTTACAACTCTTGAATCTTACCTACAACACCTTTAAGGGGAAAACAGTGATGATAGCGTGAATATGAAATGTACACGCATGAATCACAACCAGCCAGATTTGAAATTAAATTGGAGTGGGAACATTCTCAATGGAGCAATATCTTCAAAGGAAATAACGACATTGAAGCGACATTGTGGCATGTATCCAAGTTTTGTAAATGATCAGGGAAAAGTTTCTAAGGCACCTATTTGTCATTTTCAGAGCAGCTGAGAATAAATAACTGTCGTTTTGTTTCTTATGTACAGTTAGGCTTTTTTATGCTAATTTATGCTGCACGAAAATGTGTTTAATGCTCAGGAGAAAAACATGATTATTGTGTAATTTAAATGGAAGAATTCTGTATTTGCACGGATCTTAAGAAGATATGTGAAATATTATTCTTATTAGTCAATATTATTTAAATGCAAGTACTTATGCTTTGCAACAATGTATGAAATTATATGAATACTTGAGAGTAACTTTCAGAGTAATTCAAACAGGTATCTGCAGAATGTCAGTGCTATATACACGTTATTTTTCATTCATGTAAACTACTTCGATACTCTGTAATAATGTTAAGTTACCATTGTATGATTATGCCTATATATTGGCCATACATGTGTTACACTAAGCTCTTTTTTTATATGTTGTACTTTACTGATAGACAGTGACTACGTGAGTAATGCACAAGTCTAACCAGTTTTTTTCTTCCACTTCTGTAACTATACACGGTTATCTGATTTCCAAACCAAAGCAGTTGAACAAATGCTTATTTATTTTCACTGATATTATTTTATATTTTTATATGGGTTTTTTTTACATTTAGAACATGGTGATGATGGTGAAAAGTACCAAGACCACAAATACATACATTTATACATATAACAAGTATAAATACAACACAAAACTGTAGACTTTTGACGATACCAGGTTCAACCCGTTTCTGTTCACATTTCTGTTCAGCCAGCACTGCCAAATTGCCAGTGGGCACAGCAAACTTAACTTAAAAAAAACTGTAAAATGGCCACAAAGACATTACCACTGCAGCAAAACGATCCATATTTATTCCAGTCAGAATGACATAGATATCATAGAGATACAAAAATGAATGGCTCAACAACCCCGCGAAAAAAATAGATTTTCTTTAATTGTTTTAATAGGTAAGAAACGAGAAATGCAACACGTTTGCGACACACCTTCAATTTGTAGCAGTTGGCATTCCAGCAATATCTCATGCATGGTTCAATGTCTGGCACCTGTCGTCGCTATGACGCCATGCTATCGTAAATCCTCCACACTTCCTGGTCTAAATCCGTCAACATTAGTGCGTTAATCCCCAGTTGTGCTACTATTAATAAAATGGTCGTAATGTTTTCCAGTATGACACGCTATTTAATAAATAAAATAAAATGGCACGATTACGATTGGAAGCGAAATCGAAAATCAGGGAGAGATCGCAAATCACGACGCAAAACAACAACAACAACATACTGTAATTATAGGTCAACGCGAAGATTAAAATGGAGAGTCAAATTGGCTTTGAAGGGAGAGAACTAGTTCTACCTGGGGTGTGATGAAGAATGTGTGTTTCTGCGGTGATTTTGTTTCCTAAACAAGGCGAGGGAATGAAGTACAAGGCGAGCTCAACCACTGGGCATGGTCCTTCCTCTCCAAGGTCAACTGCAAAAGGGGAACAACGAGTTTTAAACAACAACAATAAACAACAGCCATATTCGTCTGTGTGTGTGTGTGTGTGTGTGTGTGCCCTGCGATGAATGGGTGTTTGTGAGTGTATTGTCAATTCAACAGACAACGAAATAACCGGTTTGGCCACATAAATAACATTTGTCTGACTCCCACTATTCAATGGAAGTTCTTCCATTATGTCTGGAAACGCCCCACATCATTATAGTTATTAGAAGGTCATTATAACAGTCTTTGAAGGCCAATCAAATTCTGTAGTTGTTAGTTGTTATGTAGGATGTCTAGTCTTGAGATACACACATCGTGAGCCAGGGTGTGTAAAAATCACACCAACACGCATCCTCGCAATGCAGAATGGTTAGCTTGAAGGTCCAAGTTAAGGTACACATGGGTGTTCGTGTTTCCGTGTGTGTTACTGTTTTTTTTTACTCAACCCATGTACATTGATCATTGAACGTTAAAAGTTTACTCCAATGTCACAACATCAAAGTCACATGAAACACGCCACAACTGTTCATAGTAGCGAAGTGGTCACAGCTAGTGACATGGTTTTATGTAGTTTCTTTAGAGTTGGGCGGGCGTTCCTACGTCACGCTTATAATCGCTTATAACCAAGACATTGTTGGTGAAAATAAAAAACAGGAAGCTACAGTAACCACACTGTAATCCAACTGCTAACTGTCAAATGCCAACTATATAATTAAGCTATAATTAATCTAAATATTTGCCTGCTGCAGGTTGAAACTATAGGTTAAAATTAGTCACACAATGACAGCCTTGAATGCCAGGCCAAAAGCATATGTCACACCTTATGACGGGTAATTATATTTACGGCCATTTCTAAATCAAAAAGATGCAGAAAAACTAACAACAAAAAGCTATTAACCAGAACCAAGAGGAGAGAGCACATTAGTCCAGTTTTAGCTGCCTTGCACTGGCTTCCTGTAACATTTAGAATTGATTTCAAGGTTCTCCTCCTTGTATACAAAGCCCTTAATGGGCTAGGGCCAAGCTACATGGCTAACTCCCTTGTTAACTATTTGCCTTCACGAACTTTGCGCTCATCTGCTGCTGGTTTATTGGAGGTTCCCAGCAACAGCCGAAAGAAAATCGGGGATGCAGCCTTTGTCAACTACGCCCCTAAACTATGGAACACACTACCTGTAGATATCAGGGAAGCCAGCTCGCTAAATATTTTTAAAATTAGGGTTCTTTCTGGAGAGGAATGGCAGACGATCTGCCAAATACAGTGGAAAACTACATGTTCCCTTACTTGGAGGGAATTTTGTTGGAAGAATTGAGTGCGATTCTTCATTACCCCGCAACAGAAGCGACATAGCACTGTTAATTCGGATTGTTGGCGGCAGTGCCAGGCCAACAATGCAAATCATTACCATATCTTTTGGTCTTGCCCTGTCTCGGACGCTTACTGGAAGAACATCCATCAGTCTTTAGAGAAGGTACTCAGAACCACTATCCCATTTAGATTTGATATTCTATACCTAGCCAATGTCCCACAAGAGATGCATTCAAAAGATAGAACCCTTATGACAATTCTGCTGGCTGCATGTAAAAAAGCTATAACTCGTAAGTGGTTAAAACCCCAAGCTCCTTCGATTGAGGACTGGGTAGACATAGTTCATCAAATATATACAACGGAGAAATTGACATACTCCCTCAGATTACACCAAGATTAATTTAATAACATATGGTCAGGGTGGATTGACTTTATCAGACCCCAAAGACAGGATTTTATTTGAGACATATGTATAATTTTTAGCACTACCATTCCTCCCAGTTGTGTTGTGTTGTATATAGTTCTGTTTTTTGGTACCAGAAATTGATACCTGAGAAATATGGTTAATGGGGAAGGAACCTGATCATCTGATACATCTCTATTGTATTATGCTTTTCTTTGTTTGTTTTGCCTTATTTGTTCAAAAGCAACGTAAAAAGATTCCTTTGGATAATAGAGATGGCTGTTTTGATGATTCTAATGGAAATGGTTTGGAAATCGTATGTGCCCTTTTTTGTGTGTTCACTTGTTTTATTTTATTTCTTTCACCTAAACATTTCCCTTGTTTTTGTTATGATGCATAATTGTCAACACAGAAAACAGGCATGATGTAAAATATTTGTAAATGTCATTTGTAAATCTTCTGATTGTCAAAAAAAAACTTCTCTTCACTTTAGCCTTTAACTAGCTCAGACACTTTGCTTTGCACTTAAGCACTATTGCCCTTCTTTTAAAATGTTGTATTTTACTTGATTTCTGTACTCAATTTTTTACTGTCTTTGTTTTTATTCTATTTTATTCTTCCATTTTATGTATTCTACTCTCGCTATTTGGTTTTATTTTCCATCTTATGTCACATTAATATTTTTTATGTTTTTATGTTCTTTTTTCATGTATAGCACTGAAGTGCATGTAATTTCTTTGTTGTTAAGCACTTTGTGCTGCATTTCTTGTATGAAAGGTGCTATACAAATAAAGTTTATTATTATTATTATTATTATCTGGGTTGGGTTTATTTACTATGTGAGGCAGAAGCGTAACCAGGAATTGGACTTTGTGTGGGCCATGTATAGTTAAAGGTGCTGTAGGTAAGATTTAAGAGCTATTATTTGAGCGTAAAGGTCCTTTTACATCAGGCACATAACGAATAAACATTAAGAAAAAACAAGAAAATCAGGGAAAAAAAATTGGACAAACAAAATGGCGTCAAGTATTTATATCAGTTATGGCGTGAATATGCAGCATTTTCCAATCACGTTCAATGTAAAATAACCTTTATTTGTTAAAAATGGTGAAATGCGCTGTGAGGATATCTGTTTCGAGTTGACAGCGCCTGCCTCTGTATGAGCCAAATTACATTTTAAACCGCTCCCTGCTCATTTCTGACGTCTCAATAAGCCCTTTTCACAATGACGTCAGTTAACTTCAGCAGTTTCTTTACTTCCGTTTTACCTTCGCACCGGAGACTTCTCCAGAAAAATCAGGAATGCTCAACAACAACAACTCGAAAGGTAAAGTTAAGACTAATCATTTAAAAAAATTGTTGTTGTTTTTTTTAACTTTTTTTTATTTACACATTTGGTAATAAAATATAAGTGGGGGGGAAGAAAAAAAACGAATAAAAAGCTTCCATAGTGGCTCAAAGCATAATCTAAACACAAGGTTGGTAGCAGTTGCTTGCAAACATACATTTAATAAATCTCGTACCATGGTACATGGGGAAGGACAGACTTGTGATGCATATCCCTTTTTGTAGACGCATGTCTTTCAGTTTCTCCCAGCTGGCCATGACGTGAGGATCCGGAAGAGGCCCTGACATAAAAGTGAGATATGTCAAGTTTAATTTAGATTTAATTATAACGTCAGCCGACCGTCACACTATAGCAGACACCCACACTTATCACCTCCCTGTACATACACAAATGACAGTTTATTAAGTTGCCCCAAACCCTGAATTCTTAGTATCAACTAAGAATTCATCATAAATTGCCGAAGATAATAACTGAAGGCTTATATAAAGAGTAATGCATTCTATTCACTGTTATGTTTGTTATGTTAGAAATGCATTCAGATGTTTGTACAGGCGCCCACCTGTATAAACATCAATGCATTTCTAACATATTCAACTCACCAGCATAAGCTCTGTACAGACCACTTCACACCGGTCCTGACACTATTTCTCTGTCACTGGTTTACACACCGCCGTGTCATTTGTAGCCTCTGGTGCAATTCCCTGTAATATAATAATGATGAATAACTAATTGCCAAAAATCAATACAAACGGCCAGTCCAACATTATCAAGTGTAACATATATTAATATCTGGCCTGTGTCCCAGGCCGGGTCTGCAGTGAGCTGGTGCATGACAGGCAATGGCAGCGTCTTGAAGCCCATGGTACTGTAGTGAGCAGTTTGAAACAGAAGTGCCACTATGTGATTGCATGCAATCACATAGTGGCAGAGCAGGAACATACACTTCAGTACCATGGTAACCTTTTCAGAATGAAGTATAACCTGTTAATAGAGAAATCAGTGTTGTTGCTGCACAACATTTGACATTTTTCTTTTTACATAAACTTAAGGATTACAGTAAGTGTATAAGCTTTGAACAGCATTTTTATTTTGACTTAACAGACATAATCTTTCTCAGTCTTTATTGTCCTGAAACAACCCACTTCTGTTTTTAAAGATACGTACTTTGAGTTCAGCTACACAAAATCATTGACATCAGACTGAGAAACACACTGAACTATAGTGGAACTACAGTGGGATACTGCCAAGTCTCTGCAACCGCAGCAAAGCCCAGCAAACAGAAAACTTAACTCTCTAATCATAATGTTAGAGAAGTATTCATCTGAGAAACCTGAAGGTAGCCTCCTCCATTTTTCTTCATTGACCTCTCACTGTCACCTCATCATCAACTACATTCGAGACTTGTGTTCCAATACAATGTTTGGGAGAAAGGGCCCAACATTAGCCATGAATACGTTACTGACTCTTATCTTACCATCCAGGCTCTGTAGCTAACAGCAGTAATAATGAAAAGCAACACGAGTTTGTGGTCTGTACTACAGTAACCTAATCAATCTATTTACAAAACAGAAAGCTAACAGATCGATAATACGAACTACCGTTATCCCAGCACCTTCGCTAACACGGCTAGAAAAGACAAAAAACACCTACCTTCATAATGAAACAGGTACCGCTCAATGAAGAATTTGTAGCCTTTATGTAGTTTGGAACATGTCGTAGGCAAAAATGTGTCTGCAAGTCGTTGTACATCATCTAGCCGTATTGGTGGCAGATGTACAAGGGACCGGGGGAACTCCATGCTCCGGGCCGGAAGTGAACATAAGCCCCTTCGAGTCAGAGCGGAAGTTGTCTGACGTCACGTGAAAGGGTCATATGGTGGAGCAACGCAGCGAGGGAGGGAGCAGAAGGGGAACGGGGCGCTTTTTTGGTTGTTTAGTTAAAAGAAATCTTGCTCTCTTTGGCTCTTTTCTGCTCTCTCTCTCTCTCTTTCTTTACAACTCTAACAACTCTTTAATGAATAATGAATATATCATTCCATATATTATTAAAGCTTTCTGATTGGGTGGGCAGCTTCCCTGCTGTTTTATTGATCACTTGCACAGTATAACACGGGGTCATTCTAAACGGTGAAATGGCAAGCTCACAATACATAGAACAATCACAGAATAAGGGCAAAAAGAAATAAAAAAATATATATCTACATGATCAAAAATATTCATAATAAGATAAACACTAGCATTATTAAGTAACAATTTAACGTTCAATTAAGTATAAAAGTATAAAGTGGAGGAGTGCCGATAGATACGTACATTAAATTAGGTAAAGAGGACCCAAGCTAGTACGTCTTCTATTATCTTTTATTTATTTTTTTAGGAACATTTTGTCACCGTTACTAAATAATAATAATAATAATAATAATAATAATAATAATACTAGCGTAATTTTGAAAAAAAACTCGTGCCACCGCCCCGGTGTGTGTGGCTGTGTAGAGGTTCTGTCGGGGCAGCGGTTAACATTGTTGGCTGCGTCCCAGGGGGTTAATAATTTACGACACTTATAGTATAACGAATTGAACCGGTTGGGTTTCACACGCACTTTCAAATTATGTCACACACAGCCCACAGCACATTTCGTCTGCAATTAAACACAATCCTCATCCGTCACTAGAGGTCAAAATCATGTCCCCCAGAAGTTATGTTGAGGAACAGGAATGAGGCGTTCATTTGAGACACACACACACACACACGTACACATGTTCTAAAATATGTTTCCAGTCAATCAGGTCAGACAAAACGAGAAGTCATGCGCTGTACAGACTCATCTATCGGTTCATCAGTCTCTCTTTGTTCTTCAGTGACATGCATACATACATTGACATGCCACGTAACAATACAAATGTTTGGTGTGAACAGTATAAAGTGGATTCTGCATGTAGTGTACACTCGTACCTTTAGAATATTGACAATGGGGCGCAGTACAGACGATTATTGTTCCATTCTATCACTCTTTTCTGACCATAAGACGGCATGACATGACAAGTGACAAGTGTGTGTGTGTGTGTGTGTGTGTGTGTGTGTGTGTGTGTGTCAACTGCAATGCAAACAGTGAAATGTTTACTGAAAACAAATAAGAGTGAACAATACTGCTCCAAGTGCTGCTAGATGCCATCACATTTTCTTGTTAAATCTAATAAGTGTGTATTTGGTTGAAAATAATACAACTGAATAGTTACGTAGAAATAAAAATGTGGTTTTTCTCTGTTGGTTTCCACAGTATTGGCAGAGGAGTGGAATTATTTATTATTATTGTTTATTCATTATTATAATCGCTTAAAGTTATTCTGCAGGGTACAGGCATTGGCCCGTGTTCATACATTGGTGTTTTAATAATAATATTTTGATTATGTTATCTGTTATGCAGGTCATAATATCATGAGACTGCTTTTTTAATGGAGTTGCGTGATCTGATGAATCCAATGTGCTATAACAATAACAAGAGTGCACATTAAAGGTACAATATTACAGGTAAAGGTACAATACTATTTCAAGCTAGCTGCAGTCTAAATTTAGAACATCTCAGAAGACAACTGTAGCTATAACTCAAGCCACTAGAGGTTGCTAATAGTGCAGGTTTAAAGTTACCGTCTACACGACAGAATGTGTTTTAGAGCACATAAAAAAAAAAAAAAATGCTGCATAGTTTTCCTTTAAACAGCGTTTGGTTTGCACTTGCCCTCACCTCTCTTGATAGTAAGCCACCAGAAGTTCAGTAATCTCATTTACATTTAGCAGAGGCTTTTATCCAAAGCGACTTACAAGTACTTAACTAATTCAGGGACATTCCCCTGGAGCAACTCAGGGTTAAGTACCTTGCTCAGGGGTACAATGGTGGCAGACGGGGGATCGAACCCATGACTCTCCGGTGCTCCGTCCGGAAGCACTGTTCCTTACCCACTAGGCTACCACCACCCCAGCAGAAGGTGTTACTAACACAGGAAGAGGTCAACGGGGACAAAACAGTTACTGTTTGAAAGACACCCAACCGGATTCAATGAAATTATTATTCTCAATGTTGACAAACTACGGCAGCATTCTTATCTCGCTAGCTCACAAGGAATCCATTCTGCTCTCGGGTCATCTGTATTCTCTCAGGTTGTGGTCGCAAAACCAACAATATTTTCTTGATACTGATATAGAATACTTCACATTGTTTCTGTACTAATCACAAGGTTAGTACTCTGCAGTGAAGTCAGGTACGTACACACTTTTTCAGTTTTTCCATCCATGGCTGTTTGCTCTAAAGCTGGTCGGTCGACCTCGATGCTAGGCTTCACTCAGATTTCCGTCAAAAGGTGACAAAGCAGATCTAAGCGCAGTATTGTCTCGTCTTTACCCACAGAATGCATGGCATGCAGACTGAGTCACCTATGAGTGTCTCCCCCCCCCTCTCATCACACACACAAAAGGAGATTGAGTTTGATGTAGGGAAATCTAGGTGTGTCATTGTGTGACACCTAGATTTTGTGGCTTTAATTGTTATAGCTATTATTTGAGTGCAATTGGTTAGAAATGGCATCCGTCAGCTATTAGTGAGTGACAGCATCTGTTTAGAGTTGACTGCGCCCGCCTCTGTATGAGACAATTTAGATTTTAGACCGGCTCATTTCTGACCAATCAGGGCATCTCTTCCCTGATTGGTTCAGAGAATCCATCTTGCCTGTCAATCACAGGTGCGTGAGATGCAACAGGAGAGGGAGGGGACGGGGGCAGAGACCGGAGGGGTGGTATTTCTGGTTGTTTCATTAAAAAAAATCTTGCTCTCTTATGCTCTTTTCTGCTCTGTCTCTCTTTACAACACTCAAATCTTACCCACAGCAGCTTTGAGCTCAGTTTTGTGATGGAGGGGGATGGGTAGGACTCTAGCGGTGAGGTGGTGAGTGCATGTTGCGTGTCGTACCCATTTCGTGATACAGCGACCCCTGCCTCGTCGCGACGGGTCTCCGAAACGCCGGCTCTTCGATCTTCATGAGGCTGTCGCAACACCGCTGCCAGCGGCCTGCGGTGAGAGTAGAGTACAGAGAACAGGACGTTAACGTTTTACTGGATGCACACAATAGACGCTACATCGCTGCCAACAGCCTGCGGTGAAAGCAGAGTAGAAAATAGCACGTTACCATTGATGTGAGTGACGATCACATTATATATAGATAGCATAACAACAGTAGCCACAAGAGATATCCCAGCCAAGGGAATGCTAATCATATTTCTCTAGGTGTATTCATTTCAAACGAGTAGAGAGAAGAAAAAGCGTAGATCGGTGTTGTTGCCATCTCAACCGCACAGTGTGTGTGTGTGTGTGTGTGTGTGTGTGTGTGTGTGTGTGTGTGTTAGGACCTCTGGGGTGTGTGTGTGTGTGTGTGTGTGTGTGTGTGTGTGTGTG
>OOFB01036265.1:89618-103745 GCA_900323305.1 Trachyrincus murrayi
ATCATATTTCTCTAGGTGTATTCATTTCAAACGAGTAGAGAGAAGAAAAAGCGTAGATCGGTGTTGTTGCCATCTCAACCGCACAGTGTGTGTGTGTGTGTGTGTGTGTGTGTGTGTGTGTGTGTGTGTGTTGCATATGAACAATTTATTCAGGTAATAGTAATTAAGGTAATAACACCTTCTGAGAGTATTCTCTGTTTGTGCGCAGCAGTTAATTAAATAGTTCATAAACCAGACAATGCACTCCTCAGAACACAAAGACAATTAGTCCAAAATGCTCCATGGGTATGGCGTCAGCACCTTCCCGTTAATTGTCAGAGCAGAACAGACCAGGTGACGGGTGCCAACAACAACAACAACAAAAACTTCACAACCATCTCTACTGGAAACCAATAGAATGGAGTTCATCAGGTTTTTTGAGACATTTACCGCCCTGCTCTATTCATCTCCATGAGATAAACAAGCAGTTAGGAGCAGCAGATTACAGTGTCAGTTAATATAAGTACTAGTTCCCCCGTTTTAATTGAATATATTGTCCACATTCTTTTTCTTCTTTTTCATGGCCGACGATGTGGCCATGATGATTCTTTCACAGTCAACATTTACTACGGTAATGACAGACGTATTAATACGTGGTGCTGTTATTTTATTTTGAAGGGATTGCCCTGACTCATCATGGCCTGAACCGACTCACCTTTCATATTAACATTTTAAAATCGGAAAATGACTAATTATTTGGTATTCGAATTATGCACGTGAAAAGTCCCCCGAAAGAGTTTTCATAGTTCAAATAATATAATATTCATAATTAAATATTGCAAAAGTGTCCACCCGCAGTGTGCTGATCCCTCCAAATCGGCCAGCCAATGATGACACGAGAGAGAGAGAGAGAGAGAGAGAGAGAGAGAGAGAGAGAGAGAGAGAGAGAGAGAGAGAGAGAGAGAGAGACCCATGGGTTTTTGTCTGGGGATCTAGTGTCAGACATGGCAAAATCAGTCAAAGCTGTTTCAGACGAGAAACAGAGTAGTATGAAAGTGTCTTTGTCACATATCGACACGATGGTAAAATGTAGCCTAGAGGCAGAACACCTGGCTGCTTGTTTCCACCTCGCAGGGCTGGGAACCACGGGGGGAGAGGAAGATTATGTTATGTCTTACAAACCCGGCACCTTGTTTACGAAAACGGTAAACAAAACTTACCAGGGATAACTACGTGTTCCAATCCCATTATTAGGAAATCTCCGAAACACTTTTAAATAAGGCATGTAGGCAGGTGCCTTGGTGGGTGTCTCACTAGCAGCCTCTAGTGGCCGTTGGTAGTATTGGTTGTTAGAACGCTGGTCGGCATTACATGATGTGATGGAAAATAGCCTATATACAAGTTTGAGTCCCTCTTATGAAGCCCAGACCAAACCCATGTTTTGAGAACAACTATAAACTGTCGATATCAATTAGAGAATATAATTGTACTTTTTCTTTTTAATGTGCATCATTCACATATTAGTAGTATTAGTATTAGTATTTTTTTCTCCCTTCAAAGTCATTCCATTTCTTTGAACTAATTAGTGAAACCCATCCTGCATTTAATTTATAACCACACAATGTGTGTGTGTGTGTGTGTGTGTGTACACTTATGACCAATAGCTCACTCAGGTCATGGAGGTGCTGCCGACAGAGCCCCAGCCATCGCTGTGTGTCTTCAGGTACGTGAGGAGCCACTGTGTATGCCAAGTCCTCGCTGTGACTCTTTGTGCTGATGAGCAACGCTCGTGCTGGAAGGGATTCTTCTTCTTCTGACATGCAAACAATGGTGTTCTGAAAGAGGGCACGCGCACACGCACACACACACACACACACACACACACACACACACACACACACACACACACACACACACACACACACTGAGTGATGAGTTGATTTTACCATCAATCCACAAATGAACAACACCAATGAAGTGGTGTTGAATGTTACCACAGCGGCTCGGTAGTATTTATAGTGATTAAGGGTCTCTATGTTCACTTGAACCAACCTTGTTGACAGGGATTACAAATACCGGCAGCTCGCCCGACTGCATGTCTTTCTCACGTCGGTAGCAGAGCAAACTTGTCCCTCTGAGGACACCGTAGACATCTACCCAGCAATCAGCAGCGGAGGCTGTCGACTGCACGGAGGAAGTATAGGGATTAAAATAAGAAATTGAAAAATGACTTGAAATTACTATATATACAAATGTAACAGACAGACAGACCGACCGACCGACAGAGAGAGAGACAGACAGCTTACCTTAACTCTCAGTCTGCCCGTAACAACTTGCCGAGTCATACAGACGGGTTGAGCCACCAGGCGGCAGCACATGTTGCCGTACAGAGGCAGCCAAAATGGACTCTCCTCTGGAAGAGGACATTACTTTGAAAAGTTCACGGGAAAGGAGGAAACTACAAGAATATGGAGGCTTAAGCGGGCAGCATACTGCAAAAGAAGTGGATTTGTTTTATACATGCCACGGTGTCGGTTTGGTCCCTGAACGTTCCATTAGTTAAGACCAGTGGGGTCTCCATGGAGACGGGAAATCAGAAATCCGATTGCAAATTTATTAATTTTTTTAAATAAATAAATAAAATGTCTGACTAATCACACACAATATTCACATTGCCGTCATCTGCGGAGATTTCGGCAAGTTACAAAATCTTGCAGGCGCAAGAAGTGCCGAAAAAGAAGTTTGCCGAGGTATGCGTTCATTTTCCCCGCAATCACGTCATTTTGTTCTCACCGACCTCACCGGACTTTTCCGCAGGAAGTATATACTGCACGTTTTACAGGAAACAGAAGAGACAGAGTCGGGGAGATCCACTGACCTGTAGCAGTCAGGGACAGGTCATGCGTCTTGAAACGGTCCTGCACGTGATCCATGGTTAGTGTAGTGTGTGCCAGCAGATGGTACCTTGGCCGCCTATGGACAGAACCGAAAACAATGTATTAGAAACAAATCGGTAATCTCACAAAATCATAGCTCAGAAGGGGGTATCTCTCTCCTAAAGCTTATTTCTTTCTAGAAACATCTTGGCATTAGTGTATTCTTCGCACCAATTGTTTCTGTTATGGTTAGTTTTTATTATTGTTCTTAATATCTTGTATTTATTTAGCATCACATTAGTTGTTTCCGTTGTTTTTATCTTGTATTAGCATCGTTGTTTTACACAGCTCTTTAACTTTACCATAGAGCACGTTGGCGTGTATACAAATAAAGTTTAAAAAAACAAAACATCAGCGTGGATACGGAAACAGTTTGACTTTTGATCTCTCGATCTCTGCATTTTACGAGAGATCTTTGGATCTCCCGTAAAACGGTCCCTACGTCTAAACAGGCTGAGACGATTGTGATCGCTTCATGTAAACAAAATGAGCTTTTGAATCTAGATTTTTTTTAAATGTCATAAAAAAAATAAAAAAAAGGTACAATATGCAAGATTTGCTATTTGCCCCCAAAAAACACTCTGCTCCTCACCCACCCCCAGAGTCGGAGCAATTCACCTCGATCCATGTAGCCTTAAAGTTAGCGTCTACGCGACAGAATGCGTTTCAGAGCACATTTCAAACATATTGTTCCTTAGCGTATTGTTCCTTTAAAAAAAAAAAGGCTTAAAATAAAATTCGAGATATTTCCCCTCGCGTAAAAAAACAAAACACCTATGACTCAGAGAACTATACGTCACGGTGCTCACGGTGTGGAGGTGGAAGGTGACGAGGAAGAAGGGTGGCCCTCGGCTCTCTCATCGGCCCCGCCGGACACGCTCCCGCAGGCGGTGGCGGCCGCGTCGATGGCGGCCCAGATCCTCCGGCCGGAGGGGCCCCCCAGAGGGCCACCCGGTAGACTCAGCCGCCGCGGCCCCGATGAGGGGTCCGCTGCCAGGGGTCCGCTGTAGAGCTCCACGCGCAGCTGGAACCCGGGATCAACCTCTTCACTGAAGCACACACACAGTGTAGTGGTTAAGTTCTGTTTCACTCCCAGTACAAAAGGTTCTGGGTTCAAAACCCCAATGTCGGCAGTCTACCGGTAGGCATCCATGAGCACTATTCCTCACCTCTACCTGCTCATCGATGAAAACATTAACTATCTAAAAGTAGGTCTACTTGGATAAAAGTAAATGATTAAATAGTAGTTAATAGTACAAATAGTGTAAATGGACACATGGGGGGATATGGGTGCAATATGGGTGTAGTGGTTATGGATGTTTGATTCTCAGCCGAAAGAAGCCTTTTCTGTTGTATATCGTACATACAAAAGGGGCGGCCAGCATGCTACGCTTACAATAAAACGGTGTCCTCGAAGCAGATGTCCGTCAGCGTCCTGTCCACTATCACCAGGCTAGTGTCACGAACCTCTTTACCACACTGGAGCAGGCAGAACACTGCACACTGATGTAACTCTGAGAGAGAGAGAGAGAGAGAGAGAGAGAGAGAGAGAGAGAGAGAGAGAGAGAGAGAGAGAGAGAGAGAGAGAGAGAGAGAGAGAGAGATTTGACATTAAATCAGGTCTTTATTTCTTTAGGTGACTGTTGGGACACCAATAAGACGATAGCTAGAGAGCCCATGTGGAAGACTTCCAATAGCAATAATACAAAGGCATTCCAGTTCAGTGTGAGCCATAGAACCACCGGGGGTTAGAGCACAGGCACGAACGCAGGAGCCTTTGTGGCATCTCAATTCCTATTATTGGCACTGGCACAACAGAGTGACATTTCAATAATGTGTTCACAACAAAGATGTGAACACAAGTTGGACATCTGCCCAACTTCCTGTCTCAGTTACGTTATACCACATTCATTTGAGTCAACAGGCAATACAAATGAAGAAGAACGAACGCTAAATAAATAATGAACGAATAAAAGAAAGAAGGAACAAAGAAAGTAAAGGTGGAATTAAGAGAGGCTTCTCTCTTGTCAAAACATATTTTTCACCACAACTGTAAAGAGTCCTTTCTCTTTACAGTCTGTATCCCGGTATTGGTGGACTTACCTCCTTTGTTTTTGAAGTACTCTGAGTCTTTCCACATGAGGGGGATTCTGAGGCCTGGGATCACAACACAGTCAGCATTAATGTACAGCACCAAACATGAGGCTCGTTCGGCTAAGCCGACTTGGTATTTTAGAATCAGGCCGTGGATGTAGGATTTCTCAATGTTGTCCAAGGAGCCATTTCTCACCTGCAATGGCTAATTTCCCCGTACAGGGAAGTCGGTCCTTGACATCCGATGACCTGCAATGGAACACGGTTTACCATAGATGGATAGATAGCATCCTCCTTCGTTCACTATCCATCCACCTATACAATCATATATCCATCCATCCATTGTTGTTGGTAACAACACTTAAAAACTTTATCAAAAAAATAGGAGAGGTCGAGAAGCAGAAGTATCAAAGTTAAAGACTTTTATTATCACTTGAAATAAGCAATACAAAAGCCTGAGTTAGTTTGCAAAGAAACTGCCCAACTAAACTCAGGAGATAATGTACCTTTTATGCTCTTCTCTGTGGGTGCATTCCTTATGCTCTAAACCAGGGGTGTCAAACTCAATCACAGAGAGGGCCAAAATTTAAAACCGGGACTACGTCGAGGGCCAAACAGGTCAACATTTATTAAACAGGATGGACAGGATATTGGATAAAGTGCAAAAAGAAAACATTTAGGTAGGCTACATTCTTCTTGTATGTACATGTGCCAGAGCCACATGTTTGGCATCTTTTATTGGCTGCCAGTTCATTAATGTTTGGGGTTATGTTCTGTGCTGTGGACATATGATATTTTCTCACGGGCCGGATATAATTGTACCGCAGGTCTCGGGTTTGACACCGCTGTTCTAAAACAATCGTAACCAAACCAAATCAATCCTATTGTTCTGTCACTGCATGTCCTCAGGGCAATGCCTGTCACTCATATCGTACACACCCACAGCCATGTTCATGTTCATGTGCAATCATTTATTCATACATTTCTTATATTTAGTATATTTATATTTACTTACATTAGCATATGCACTTTACCCACTTTACTGCTTACAAGGATAGCACCACTGTTTACCGTAGGCTTTTGTAGGTAAAACCTACTTTTGAAAAAAACCTACTCTTGTTGTTTATTGTCATTGCTGTTTGTTGAATGCAAGTACAGTGTGAGTTACTGTGAACCGGAGTCAAATTCCTTACATGTGTAAAAGCAATAAAACCCGATTCTGATTCTGTATTGTATTTTCTAAACCAATCCTGTCATCCTTATGCATTTCGTGCCTACTTTGGTTTTCCAAGGTTCACCTTTGACCTTGTTTAGATATATAGCTGTGGATGTTCTCTGGCAGCACTCTAAAACTTAACCCTTAACCCGTATCTCTCTTTCCATACATTCCTTTCCAATGCTTATCGGGATTCAAAACATATAAGAGTCAGATGCCCAATGTTATACAAAAGACAAGAGTCACCACCCGATGACTCTGTGTTTTTCCACACTAATTTCATTCATATAGCATATATGGCAAGATGATGATTATATTTCCTTTATATGTTATAGTAAAATTCTCCCATACCATCCACCCAAGCATCCATCCATCCATCTGACCTGTGTCCCATCCTCTGCAGGACCTGGGCCTCTCTCATGCGCTGGAGTTGGCTGAGGAGGGCCAGGATACGAGCATTGCAGGTCAGCAGGCTCTTGGAGGCCTCCAGGGCCTGATCTCTCTGGGAACATGCTGCCAGCAGCTTACTGGCCCCGTCCTGCATCCTCACCTCCCTCTCGATCTGCCTCTGCACCTCTCCGTCCTGGGAAACACGTGCAGGGGATGGGTTTTGTGGAGCTCGATAAGAAAGGACGTAGATAAAGAAATGCTTGCATGTGTTTGTTTGTACAGTGTAAACGTAGCAAGTGCAGTAGCTCTATTGAAGGAAAATGTGGCCGATCGTGCAAATTAGGGTAAAGGCAGTCAGTGGCTTAGAGGAAACGTGCTGGCCAAAAGGAATCAGACGTTATAGAAATAAGGAGCTTAGACATCAGGCTTGAACATACCACAGAGCTGAGAACGTAAACGAATGTGGCAAAACAACACATTATGACGTGCTATGTAACACATGGAATAATCATGTGTTCAAGACACAAAGGGTCTGTGTCAGATTCAGCTCTTTAGATATTACACAAGCTTGGGGGTCAGAATGGCTACAACTAGTGTCACAGTGAAAAGCTCAGTGGAGATTAGAAGAGTTATTTCCAATGTGGGAGGGACGCAGTAGAGGAAGCAGTAGGGGAAGCAGCGGAGGAAGCAATGGGGGAAGCAGTGGGGGAAGCAGTAGAGGAAGCAGTGGGGGAAGCAGTGGGGGAAGCAGTAGGGGAAGCAGTGGAGGAAGCAGTAGGGGAAGCAGTGGGGGAAGCAGTGGGGGAAGCAGTAGGGGAAGCAGTAGAGGAAGCAGTGGGGGAAGCAGTAGGGGAAGCAGTGGAGGAAGCAGTGGGGGAAGCAGCGGGGGAAGCGGGGGAAGCAGTAGGGGAAGCAGCGGGGGTGTACAGCAGTACAACAATTGAACTGCTGTTAACACGGGACAATGATGCACAGCATGGTCACCACCACGCTACCGTCCACCTCCCAGTCAGCTTCAGCTTCAGTCATTTCAACTCTTAAACACAAACTTATGTCAGAACACACATGAGTCCATTGTAGCAGGTATCATGGTAACATGGTAGCTGATAGCAAGTAGCTGATAGTATCTTAGCATGGTAGCATGGTTCCATTGTAGCAGGTATCGTGGTAACATAGTAGCATGGTAGCTGATAGCAGGCAGCATTGTAGCATCATTGTAGCAGCAAAGATGTTCGGCTCTGGTAGCGGGTAGCTGATAGCATAGTAGCAGGAAACTGATATAATGGTAGCATGGAGCTGATAGCTCTAACAACACAGCAAGCTGGGCCTTTGACATAGGTTTTAGCTAAGCTGATGAGAAAATGAGAAATAATGAGAAAAAATGTATTAATGTGAAAATGAATTGAAAAAGAAAGATTTAGTAGGCTTTATAGTAGGCTATAGGAATTAGCATAACATTTAAATAATAAAACACATTTGTGTAAAATATCCATTCAATTACTGTGTAGGTTTTCATTTGATCCAACATAAAAACATAATTCTCACATTTAGAGACATATTATTATTTTTAACGCCTACGCTTGGATTATAACTTCTTACAATATGTTCCACCCCACATGAAATAAACTGTTAAGTCATTGTGTCAGGTTTCAACCTGACGACCTTCCATTGAAATATTTTAAATATCTTTCCAATTACACACATGCTGCCAACATCAGCATGTCAACGTCATTCCTTCATGCCAGGAACACCACTGAGTTAGTAGGCCTACTGACCCGTCCTCGTATACATGATCATGGAGACATTAACAGGTGATAAACAAACATCACTCACCTGTTACAGCGGATCATTTAAAGGTAGACTATAATGGAGAGGGGGGGGGGGGGGGGAGGTCATCTATACTCACCTCGTTGATATCACAGATGTTCATGTTGCCATCTGATGAGGGGTTTAACTAACCCGAGAGGAATAACGGATCTTAAGTTACTGCTGGACGAGGATCAAAGTGTTTATCTTACGTCAGAAGTTCAACCCCCTTCGCGTGAACGCGCACGCTGAATATCGCGCTTTTCCTGCTTGTTTTGATGTGGGGAAACACGTGACACTACCGTTTGATACTTAATCACAACGACCGCGCATCAGGACAGATACATGCGCTAGCAGGGCTAATAAAAACGTGTACAATTGAGTTTTATTAAACGTGCATTTCGAGTAAACGAGAGAGAGAGTAGAAGTAATTCTATGGTAGTCCCAGGAAACCTACCAATATTATAGTCTTACTTTTCACTGCATATACACATTTGTATTAGGTCTATATTGTATTTTTAGACGATTTTATTTGTTTAACTTGCACTATTATTGTTTTGTATCTTATGCTTTATCTTATTTTACATGTTGTGCCAAAGCACAACATGTAAAATAAGATAGCCCTTTATTGGCCAAGGAGGCTGCATACCTGTGGTGCATTCAGCTATCCAGGCCCACAGGTTAAACCAGCCATCACCACACACACTCCAGAGGACCGCTGGCATTTTCCACCTTCTGTATTTGTTTTGTGAGTTACGTATATGTAACTTGTATTTGTTGCGTATGTTTCATTTGTTGGGTTGTGTATGTATTTTTATTTATTTCTGCAAATCAGTTTACCAAAACAGACAGGTAACTGAAGGGTGTTGCTGTTTTAGCTGACAGGAGGATGTATTCCAGGTGTGTGCTGCTGACTGGCGAGTGGCCGGTACATCGAGGCTCTGAGCCTGCCCTCTGACCTTTCTGAAGTTCATGTGCATGGGCTTGTGTGTAGGCTAGGATGAGACTAAGATGGCAAACATTGTAACATTCCAATTGTGTTTTGTCTAACAAGGCAAATAAAGACTTAAGAATAATATAGACATACTGATTGTCATTTTCTGACAGACAGAATATGTGCAGTGTGAAGAATGTGCAGTGTAAAAATATATTTCATTGCCTTTCAGCCTACCATAATCTTTCTCTCAAGATTCAAGATTCAAAGGGCTTTATTGGCATGGAAAACGTACATTCACATTGCATGTAAAATAAGATAAAGCATAAGATACAAAACAATAGTAGAAATTAATAAAATGGTCTAATACAAATGTGTATATGCAGTGAAAAGTAAGACTACAATATTGGTATGATGGTAATGGTCGTGATATGGTTGAGTTAATCAAAGTTTCCTGGGACTATGCCATAGAATGACTTGACTAACTCTCCGTAAATATTGACAGTATATGACACGGCGTCTCTCCCTCCTTCCCGCTGG
This sequence comes from Trachyrincus murrayi, assembly GCA_900323305.1. Lineage (NCBI taxonomy): Eukaryota > Metazoa > Chordata > Actinopteri > Gadiformes > Macrouridae > Trachyrincus > Trachyrincus murrayi. The sequence continues at coordinate 99,514 of OOFB01036265.1, forward strand.
TCTAGTCTTCTCGTTTCTTCTCCACTTCGATTCTCCTCTCGAAATGTACGTTTTAATTAAGACTGAATTGTACACGTTTTTGTAGTGACTAACAGTCCCAACACTCGCCACAAGAGGGCGCGCTGGGGACGAGGGAAGCACGCTGCATCGATCGGAAGAATATAGAATAGAATATAGAACAATATTTCAGATTGAGAATATTTTTTTCACTTGACACCATTAAGCAGTCACATTTTGAAAGCACAGCGTTGTACATACAAATGCAGCATTCAAACCAAAACATTTAAACATATTTACAAGAAACTAAACCATCCTCACACAGTATGCCGGTGAAGTAAAAGTCAATAAATCCACTCGTATACAAGGCTTGATTTATTAACATATCTTACAGAGACATTTTTTTCATATCAGTCATTTATAACGCATTGATTGTTGAGGGGGTTCTAAACTGCAAATTAAAAGCATGCACAACGTAGCATTTTAACACTGATGTCCAGAAAAAATATATAATAGGCTCTTGTAACACAATGGCATATTTAGCTAGAAATAGCAGAACGCAAGTACAAAACACTACTTACAGAACATAAGTTAACAGCTACAAAAATGGAAATGTTATCTCCATAGGAAAGTCTGGCTGGCAATATGACTTAACAGATTCTTATGTTAACTTACTTGGTATAAGAAAGTAAACTATACATTACCCTGAGCAAACAACCAGACTGAGAAATTAGCACAAAGACTATGAGGTTGGTGGGTTTACAAAGACTGACGTTGGTGGGTTTACAAAGACTGACGTTGGTGGGTTTACAAAGACTATGACGTTGGTGGGTTTACAAAGACTATGACGTTGGTGAGTTTACAAAGACTATGACGCTGGTGGGTTTACAAGGTGGGTTGGTGGGTTTGCATTTTTCACGAGGCCAGATGTGCAGTAACAAGTGCTGTGAATTGCTTAAGCGACATATTAGTATGTAAGGTTCCTGTCAGTTTGTTTTTCAATTCTGAACAGTTTACCAGTTAAAATATATCTGAATACTAAACAGCATTTTGCTACGAAAAACCAAAACACACATACGATGGTATATCTATTGTACATTCAAACAACAGGTCAAAAAAGAAACGTTGATCCTTAACAGCTGAAAATAAATAGTCAATTTAAGCCTTAAACGACTGCATTCTATGATACAATAGCAAAACACACCTTTTTATCAAAGTACCATCTTCAGCATAAAATAATCTTTAATATCTCTAAATAGAACGAGCTACAGAAAAAAAAAAAAAAGACTTCCTCAATCGTCGACTTCTGTAAAAATGTCACTTAAGAAGTACTGGGAAATGTTAGTTGGCTCCTCCTCTTCCATGCTGATATCCAGTCGGTCTTTGGGGTGGTCGTCAGCCACCTGCAGCAAAGAGGGAACAGGGTTTACACAATGGCAATGCAACTACCAGTTTGTACCGGCCATTCGCTAGGCTGGTAGGCTGATCTATCCATGATACATCTGGGCGGACACGCCCCACTTGTGATGTCACCAACGGGAGTATTTTGATTCTGATACAGGTCACGTTAAGCAGGATCATATCTATCTATATGCTGGAGGACACGGGGGACCAAACCCAGTACATTCCTACAGTCTGGGAGTCAATCTAGTCACTACTACTATCTCCCTCTCATGGGTTTCAGTTTGTTACCTCGGCTGTACACCCAGAGGTGCTGGGCCTGGGCTCTGCCGGGCCGGGGCCGGAGGGAGAAGCTGGCGAGGGCGCTGCAGAAGCGACGGCGGCCGACCTGCGCTCCGCTCCCGCGGAAACGTCTTTGAGTGGCGTTTTCCTGGCGCTGCGTCCCGAGGGGCCCGGTTTTCCCCCTGCGCCGCGTGGGGTTTTGACCTGAGGGGCCGGGGGTGCCGCTCTGACCTTTGACACGGGGCTTCCGGACGGGCCGGGGGTCGGTTTGTCGGAGAGGAAAGAGAGGAATCCCTTGGGTTTCCTGCCAGGTCTTCAAAAGAAAAAATTTTTATTGTTGATTTCCAACAAATCAAGAAGCTTCTGCAAAAACAACTTTTGTCCTACATTTTGAATATTCACAAAACAGCACAAGATCAGAAGCTTCTGCGTTCTCCGACTCACCTTTGTAGAGTAGGTGTTTCGGGAGGTCGCGCGCCATCATCGGAGGACTGAGTGTCTATTGGCTGGCTGGATGCTGCCGCGTCAGCCTTCTCTTGAGTATGCGTGCCCTGTTCAGCTTCCACGACATCCGTGGACACTTGTTGTTGCTGTGAGTCAGTGGAGCCCTTCGTCTCCGCTTCAGCTGTCAATTCCTTCACAGCTGAGATGCTTCTGGTCTGCCTCTTCCCCGTACACTTGGGTTGCACCTCCGACTTGGCTGGAGCAATAGAGGATGTAGTCAAACACAAATGTTTCTACATAATACAAATTGTGGCTTAGTGCTTTGCGATTTCTTTCTTCTTTAAAGAAAAACATCATTTATTTTTTTGTTGTGTAGGACTTTTCCTGTCCAGTAGGCCAACAGTGAGAACTTGAACTTTGTGCTTGCACATATATACCAGTAAACAATCCTCAAATATGATGTTGTCCGTATTAAGCCTGCTTACCTTTTCCACCTGGTCCAGGCCCTCTCCTCTTCTTACTGGGAGGGTCTTCGTTCTCAACGGTCTCAGCCACGGCCTCCGGCAGCTCCACAGCAGGGGGGCTCGGAGCGTGATCTGCTCGGATGGTAAACACAACGGAAATCACCAATTTAGTCTCATATCGGTTTTTTTTAGGACGGGGCCCTCGTGTCTGTGAACAACAGAGAGTGCCTGGTGGTTTTCGTCACACGTTAGCAGACATACTGCATACCTTCCAGGGTTCAATAATAAGGGGCCCGATGGCCCAGGGCCAGTAAAAAGTCACTCGCTTTGAATACAGACATTTAACATGGACCTGGTGAACTGCTGCAATCAAACAAAAGCATTTGTATGTATTATGTGATATATAAAAAATATATATTTGCCACACACACACACACACACACACACACACACACACACACACACACACACACACACACACACACACACACACACACACACACACACACACACACACACACACACACACACACACACACACAATAACAATAATTCATATTTTTAATTTGATTACAAATTGGAATTTTTACATTTGACTCGGCTTACTTTTCTGCCCGGTAACAGACGATGCTCTCCTCTTTCTACTGGGAGGTTCAACCTCCACAGATCCCCGTAGAGCCTCTTGCAACTCAGCACGCTGGACCGGAGCAGGATCTGTCCAGATGGTCAATACAGCACGAGTTAAATAACTGGATAACACACCTCATACAAACAGTTAACAAAAATACAAACGTATATCGGCCACAAGTCACAAATCAGGTACCTTGTCTGTCTTCTGGCTTCTCAATCCCGTGGGCCTGGTGTTCAAAATGTAAAATAGAAAAGAATAAGGAATAAGGTTAAAAGAATGGGATTGTTGTTACGGTGAAAACGCTAGGCAGACAGCTCTACATGCAGACATACAGCTCTACATACAGACATACAGCTCTACATACAGACATACAGCTCTACATACAGACAGCTCTACATACAGACAGACAGCTCTACATGCAGGTAGACAGCTCTACATGCAGGCAGACAGCTCTACATACAGGCAGACAGCTCTACATGCAGACAGACAGCTCTACATGCAGGCAGACAGCTCTACATGCAGGCAGACAGACAGCTCTACATGCAGGCAGACAGCTCTACATACAGACACACAGCTCTCCATACAGACAGCTATACAGACAGCTCTACATGCAGACAGACAGCTCTACATGCAGACAGACAGCTCTACATGCAGGCAGACAGCTCTACATGCAGACAGACAGCTCTGCATACCGTCTGGGTGCAGAGGGAGCCGGTGTTGGATGTGGGCACCCGGTGCAGACAGAGGCTGGCCCTCCTTGCTGATGAACTCCCTGCAGGGGTCACAGGGTCACTGCCCGGGGAATAGAGAGAGGTCAGTATAACAACAGTGGACAAAATAGACGGAAATCAATACATTCATATCATAAAAAACACAAATGACAGAATGAATCAAACAATTTAATGATTAATTATTATTAATAATAATGTAAATATAAGAGGGTTTACTGATAAAGAGTGTGTGTGTGTGTGTGTGTGTGTGTGTGTGTGCTGACCTCTGTGGCTGTAAGGCTG
>OOFB01036269.1:9659-28590 GCA_900323305.1 Trachyrincus murrayi
CCACTATGCGTTCCCAGGCTCTGGGCGACGTTTTTGAAGAGGGGGAGGGGGGTATAGACTGATGGGGAGGGCAGGGGGACAGGAAGGGACGGGTGTGTGTGTGTGTGTGTGTGTGGGGGGGGGGGGGGTACAGGGTGCCCGGGCCCAGCTGTAGGGCCAACCTGGGATATTCCGCTCACACACTGCCTTGACATTTTTATTTTTTTTACTGCCACATAACTGGGCCCACTCGCCTGCTGCCATAACAACAGCACATGCCCTCTGCCAGAGTACGGAGAGCAGCAGAGTCATTTCCATAAGAGAGGACCTGGGGGGGGGGGGGGGGGGGGGGGGGGGGGGGGGACCGGAGCGACAGCAGTGAATGAAGAAGTAAGGATTACAACTGACGGAGTCTAGACACACTGCCACTGAGTGAACTTGAACTCCTCTTCTCCATCCCTCTGTGGTGGCGGGAATGGCGCATATTTAACGTCAACAATGGAGACGTTTCTTTTAGTCGTCTCTTCGTCTTAATTTGGGCCTATCACACTTTTCGGGATTATACATGTGTATTCATGCTTTAGCCTGTTGCTATTGTAAAACTAGGCCTATGTTTTAATGCGCAGTTTTATAAATTAATGTAGGCTGGTGCCAGTAGGCTAATAGTAGGCTCTATTGTGAAAATTGTCATATAGGCCTAATTGTTATATATTTCCACCCATGTTATCTAATAGTTTAAATATTGTAGCCCTATAGGCCTATATTAGGCCTATATTAAATGTAGGCCTAGACCTATTTTAGGTGGTAGCACAATTAGGCCTACTAACACTGCGATAATTAGTCACTAAAACTTCTACAATAATACAAATGTAATACGCCTAATAATAATAATAATAATAATAATTATAAGGCATATAATAATAATAATAATAATAATAATGATAATAATAATAATAATAATAATAATAATGATAATAATAATAATAATAATAATAATGATAATGATAATGATAATGTTAAGAAGAATAGCCTACATAGTGTTTTTTCTTAGCGTTACATCTGGTGGACATGATGCTCAGACTAAGCAATGGGAAAAGGGGCGCTATGAAATATCTCTTGTTGAGATTACAAAGGCGAGAAGAAGCCATTGTAATAATCAGCCTTAAGGGCAGATTAAGAGAGGAAAGCAGCTGAAGTAGGCCTATCTAAACTCTGTCCCTGACAGAAAACGTGTTGTAATCTCCCGCAAACTTTTCTCTACGATGGACAGGAACTATTTAGCTTATTGCACCATATTAGACAAACAACTAGGGCCCTAAATACATACATAACAGAAAACATATAAAACACATTATTATTATAATTATAGTTATTATTATTATTATTATTATTATTATTATTATTATTATTATTATTGTTATTATTATTATTATTATTATAGGCCTAATTAACTCCCAGGACCAAATGTCTGCATATGGACATTAGTCCACATTACATCACTCTTTTGATGTTTGCAATTTTTCTTAACAAACATTCGTTACATTAAACGCGCTATTACTCAGCATTAGCCTACTTAAGACCTTGAGGACATGCAGATCAAAACTGCAGCTCCTCCTGCAGTCCGCCATTATTTACTGTATTCAATTACCACGAGATGCGCAGAAGCATTTAGGCAGCTCTGACAAACATGTTTGATTTACCAGGCTACGGGAATGGTCAAATAGGCCTACTTTAAGCTTTAAGCCTAACTCTCGGACAGCAACAGTATTGGTCACTCTTATTTAGGCCTACACGTTGTCTAATAAAATGTGATTGTGATAGTAGCCTATTCAGCTTTGGAGAACGTTTTCATTATTACTAAATATGTTGTCTTGGCCTACAAAAATGAGAGATGCTAAAGGGTTAACTGTAGTGTTATAGTCTTTATTTATTTTTGCGCATTTAAACTGAAATAGGCGCCGCTTTGCTGTCTCTGCAGGCTCATCCTGCAGAGCTGTTTAATGTCTCGTCTATATCTATATAATCTATATAATCTATATCATCTATATAATCTATATCATCTATATCATCTGGTCTCTGAAGGACAATGCGTGGCAGTTGAGCTCATTTGCAGCAGATCGTTATTTTTGAAAATTATCAGGCCTATTTATTTCCATATTTGTTCGGATTGGTTGTAAAAACAGAGAAATAAAGAAAGATAATTTAGCCTATATCTAGCCTATTTATTCCTTACACAGTTGTAGCCTACTCGTTAAAGCTGTAGATGTTCTCAAGGATCATTGGTCGTTAGTCTGAAAATGCCCAGAAATACCATCGCAGAAAGGCCTACTCTATCGAGTATTTAGTCTACATTATTTTATTTAGGCTGTAGGCCTACTGAAATATAAAAATATAAAAATATAAAAATGTGTTTAGTGTTTAACCGTGTCTACCGTGTTAAACATGCGGGGAATTGATTTGTAAGAAATACATCAATTAGCATTTAGAAAATAAAAAGTCTGACTAATACGATTTGATTGGCTAAGAATATTTATGTAGGGTATTGTTATTTATTCGATAGGTTTGTGGGATGGATCGTTTTTACCGTCGAATATTATTATAATGAGTTAGATAAATAAAAGTCAGCTTCGATTTAGTAAGCTTAAAAGTTATTAAAACGACCCATTAATACAGGCCTACATCGATCTAAAGTTGCTTTTATTTTTAGGATTTTAGGAAGTTCGATTGAACAAAAACACAGGCCTACATAAGGCCATTCGTTCCCATAGAAAGTCCCAACGTTTCAGAAACATGAATCAACATGCAATTGAATTAGGCCTATTGGAAATAACTAATGTTTTACAATGTTTTGCAGTCTGATATTCTCATATTCACTTGACAGTGTTGACTACATTTCAAATGAAGAAGTATAAAGATGTAGGCCTAATGGCCTCAAAAAAACAATACACTATTTTATTAGTAGTCACTTAAATCTAGCAGTGGGGATTTCGAAATATGAAACAACTCGATTTTAGCCATGAGTATAGGCCTAGTTGCTTACTTCCATGTGAGATAAAGAAAATGTAATTATGTAAATAAGTAAATATTTACTTATTCAAAAAAATATGTACACAGTTTTTTTGGTAGTATAACGTTTTTTTTTTGTTCAACTAATAGTGTAAAAATGTCTTAATTATTGAACTACGTAGTCAATGTCCTTCTGGTTAGACAGATTAAAAGATGCAGAGGCATGTAACAACAGGACAAAGCGGTTATTATATTATTATAAGCAATGTACGTTATAACTTATTATAAGCAATATATACATTTGGAGGGAATCCACTCTTACTCCCCCAGTACCCATGCTTCTTACTGTCTTGGCAGAAGACATGACCACAACGTTGGACAATCTATATCTTATATATAATCTATATCTATATCTATATTTTCACACACACACACACACACACACACACACACACACACACACACACACACACACACACACACACACACACACACACACACACACACACACACACACAGACACACCAGGTTTGTATGGTCTGTAAAATAGTTTCACAGCTAGACTTCTCTCATAGTCACAAACATATGTAAAGTGCATGGCCCCTCATGCATATACAGTCCTATATTTGCGAGGGTTGAGCTCTGCAGGCTACACTGACTAAATCAATTTTAGGAAGAGCCAGAGGAAATCTCTGATTCAATCTGGGAAGGGGTCTATTTCGTATGACTGCATGTCAGGCAGTGGAAGAAAACTAAATTACAGTGTGATGAAACCAGGAATGGAAAAAAATATCCTAGCATTCAGAGACCTTTCCTGTGCCTCTACTCCCTTCTCTTATTGTCTTTGGATTCAAAAACACATCCAAATGCGAATCACCCCCACAGCAAAGAGCTAAATCTGTCCCAAAGCAATACTGAGGGGAACATTGAATCTTTCACTTTGGAAAGTTCAACGCCTCAGCATGAGAAAAGCTTTGTAGATTAAAAGTGGGCTCACCTTTTTAGAGGGTTTAGAGTCAGACTAGTTGTTTAAATGGCACCGGATCACATTTATGCAAGATATCATATAACATATAACATAACATATCTGGAGTTCTGCAGATCACGTTGGCTAGATTGTTCTGTTTCCATTAGCGTTCATTACGTTCAGTTCTCGGTTATCCAAGATTAGCGACACTAATCTCAAGCATATCCTCCGTTTAAAAAAAAACAATGTGATGTCACATGTCACATGTCACACCATGGACGCTGAATAAGCATGGAGGAAGCAGTACACCACACTGGATTTTCACTGTCATGTCTATACTCCACTATATGTAGTGATGAAGACAATATCATATCTATACTCCACTATATGTAGTGATGAAGACAATATCATATCTATACTCCACTATATGTAGTGATGAAGACAATATCATATCTATACTATATGTAGTGATGAAGACAATATCATATCTATACTCCACTATATGTAGTGATGAAGACAATATCATATCTATACTCCACTATATGTAGTGATGAAGACAATATCATATTTATACTCCACTATATGTAGTGATGAAGACAATATCATATCTATACTCCAGTATATGTAGTGATGAAGACAATATCCATGAACACAATATTCACCCTAAAAGAGTTGAATCCTGTTCTTCAGTCCGTGACGATTTGTGGTGGCGAGAGCTGTGAGCTTTGGAGGCCATTCCTACTTTCGGTTAGCTAGCTTTATGATGGAGGTTTAACACTCATACAGCTAGATAACCAAAGACAGGGACAGCTTCCCGTATACGCATCTGCATCTCCGTGGTCCTCAAACACCTGTAAACACAACAGAACAAACACGTATTATGTTGTTATAGTGCTAGTGAAGAGATAATTGTAAGATAACCAAACCGGGGCCAAAATGAATGTTCAAGTGCAAATCCAAAACGTTATATACTTATATGTATATAACGTTGTGGATTTGCATTTGATGTTTTAAAACGTTATATATACAATGTTATATACTTCAACAATGTATTATAATAACCCACAATGTAAATTCCCATGACAACTTGCTATGCAGGATCAATAGATTTGGTCATTTTTTTGTCAGTCCTGCACACAGTAACGGTTGGTGTTAAGGCCTTCTGCAAGTCCTACAGGGGCCTGCTGATTACAGACGTAGGCCAGTTCAATCTTAAACATTGTTGGTTTTATTAAGTAGGCCTATGCCTATATATAACCAACGGTAAGCTGATTTTAATTAGCACGTGTTAATTCAAAATATAGGCACCACTTGGTTATTTTAGAAAACACTTGAAAAATGTATTTGAAGTGTGCTTATTTCGAATAGGCCTCAGTAAAGTCCAAAACATATATGTTTACATTTTGTTAACTCTGATGTCAGACATTTAAATGAAAGAAATATATTTTGAATTACCAGCCCTGCTTCACTTTCATTTTAATAATACAAACTTGAATGTTGGTTATTTGGGGTGCCGTTCAAACTCAGTAACAGTACATTTAAACATTAGGCCTACACACACAATTTAGTGTATTATATTGAACCCAATTTCAAATAAAATGTAAGTCTACACACTCTTCAGCATCACGGGCTCAACATCTTTCACACAAGAAGTAGCACAACCTCCATCTCCTTCCTACAGGCCTAACATCATGTGAATGTGCCTTTTGAGTCATGAAGCGGACTATTTGATATGCTGTATCTATATGTGGGCCACATTATGGGCTACATCAGCTCTTGGCTCTTGAGTCTGGCCGGAATCTAACCCTAACCCTAACCCAACATAACGTACCTATGTTCACAACGCCGCAATTTTATGAATGAAGCCCCCTATTGTAGCAATTAACATGCCACACAACAGTGATGTATGTGATGATTATAACGCTTATTCTGATTGTAATAACCCATATACAAACTCAAGAGGGAATAATCATGACAAGATACTTACTCTCCATTGTGATGACGTCCACGTGCCGTGCAGACGGCGGACATCAGAGGAGAGGCCTGCTGCGTAGTAGTAGTAGTAGTAGTAGTAGTAGTAGTAGTAGTAGTAGTAAAGTTTGTGCACCTTGATAGGCCAAACAGGTGTATTGCCTGGCTCGGATCGATACATCCCACGCATTCTGCCGTAGAGCAATAGAATAAGTATGGGGGGTGGTAAGGCTAGCTTCAAGTCGCAAAGGGATGCTCAAATCGCTGTCTATCGGAATGGTCCACGTCAAAATGTTTATTTCCGTATTTAGTAGAGTCCTGGTTCCATAATCTGGTGTCCTTCATAGATCGCCACTATGAGATGGTAGGCTACATAATAAATGTCAGCTTTTTTTTCTTTTTTTCCTGATCCAGTCCAAGGACTCTCACGCGTATCCTTTTGTGGCACTCCCCTGTGCTGCCGAGGCTCTCTCCTCTCTACCTCTGACTGCCTCGGCACAAGTTGGGTTTTTTTTTCTTCTAAAAGCTTCCTCCTCTGACAGTCGAGCCTGGCGTGACGTCACAACAGCAGCAAGCAGCTATTTGACCAATCACAAATGGTTTGCTCGTGTGGGCGCGTCTGGTCTGTGTCGTGTCATGCAACATATAAATAATAAATAATAAATAATTTAAAACAACATTTTTGAAAGAAGATCACAACTAGTAGGCTATAGCCTAACTAGTACAAGGTACACAATGTATGTTGCATTCATCACACTATAAAGAGGAGAGAGAGAGAGAGGGGGGGAGAGAGAGAGAAACACACAGAGAGAGACAGAGAGAGAGGGAGAGAGGAAGGGAGAAAGAGGTCAGTGTTCAGCGTTTAATCTAGCCTATATGTGTTGCCTCTATGCCACTAAGGGAAATTTTAGAAAGCTTAGACAGCCAAAATCAAAATCTGAATTTTATCACACCCCTTCACCCTTTCAAAAAGTAGGCCTACCCATCCAGCTCATACCAGCACAGTTCTATAGTTGAATGTTGGGGGAGAGGAGGAGACCTCCATTCACTACTGTAGCCTGCTGCCTAATCGATAGGCATATGAGAAAAATGCCAAGGGAATGTAAGTCATATCGGCATAAACGCATTTTACCTGAGTAAAATGTAGGCTACTGTTGTATTGGCAACAAATATGATAGGCCTATCCTATAATATCGTCTGAGGCCAAAAGATTCATTCAATTTTAATGTATACAGACAGATGGGATAATGTGACAGACAGAACATGTGTTCGAACATCTAATCTCTTTACTTGGACTGTCAATAAGGGAATCTGCCCCAGGACCTGCACACACAACAAACATCTACACTGCTTAGGCATAGCCCAAATGTCATTGTGTCAAATGCAAATTATATTTATCAGCCCATCAGATAGGCCTGCAGAACTTGAATAGGCTGCTAATCACTTCTTTTAACTTACTTTGATTTTCAAAGTGTTAAGTCCTTCTCAAAGCTGGCTCAGGGGGTTATGGTTATTACCCATCCATGGGTGAAATCTGACGGATGCCACGTTGGGTTTTGCTGACCTCTTGTGGCGGATCGTGTAATCATATCCTGGCCATGTCTGGTGTCTTCTGTGTTGTACCGTAGTATTGGTCATTTCATCACATCTGAATCGTGTTTATATGCCGATATCGTCTCCAGGTTTTCCTATTTTATATGATTATAGATATCTAGTCAATCTCATATATATATATATATGGGTGTTGGTTTGTTTGTGCTTAGTCTCAAACACCCGTAAAACATTTTGTAAATAGAATCATGCAGGCCTCCTAAAATGAAATCAGGTAAGTGAAGCACAATTACCTTATAATGTATCACTATGTATTTAAGTAGTATTGAGTAGTAACCAGTATTTGGTTCATGGCATTTTGGTGTCAAGTTTGGAACATTATAAACTATACCAAATGGAGTATAACAATATTTGAGAGCACTATTTGCTTGAGAGCACATCGCAGTCTTCATTGGCAATCATTCACAATAGACTGGAAATAAAGGCAAAATACTGGTTTATTATACAATATAAAATCGTTGAAACGGCTATACATGATCCAAGAGGATGGTTTGATTTGATTCGACGGTATGATACAAGTGAACCATGGCTGACGAAAAGGCCAAACGTATACTGCATCCGTTCAACACCTCTGGTGAAAGTGCTTAGTGAGTAGGTGGTTAGGAGTGGGATTCCTCAACTTCTTTTCAGCTGTACATCGATGCAACCAGAGTAAGAATACAAATACAAAATGGGGTCAAACAAATCATTTTTAAAACAATATAAAAAGACATAAAACAACATTTAAACAGGATTCTTCCGCACGTCGATCAATGCGTTGTTTGACAGCAGGGGTCCGGTGTTGGCGCCGGATCGCCGGGACTCCCTGCGAGGTTTGACCAGAGGCAGGGACGTGGTCCCTCCCCAGGGTCCGGTTCGGACGGCAGGGGTCTCCCCGGGGGACCGCTGTCGCAGCTCCTCCATTACGGCCGACGGCTCCTCCGAGGGGAGGGAGGAGCGCCTCCACGTGGACGGGAGCGGTGCGTTCACCAGCTCCCTCATCTCCTCCCTGGACTTGACCCGGCCGCCCTGGACGTCCTCCAGGACCCGGCTGGCCAACGTCTCCGTACTGCCGCTGCTCCCTGCGGCCGAGGCTGCACGGCGGTCACAAACCAAAAGACGTATCACTTCGCTACGCTAATCACTTACAGGGCTGGGAAATGCTGGAACTGTTTATAAGCCGACGCATTTGAATTAGATTTAAAATAGCGTGGCAGAAGAAGTAGTAGTAGTCATTTTCTGAAATTTAAGGGATGGATACATTTGCATTTTGCCAAGAACCAGGGTTGTGGTTGCTGACTGTTGCCACATATTGAAAACATAAGGGTTGAAAATATGATTACACGTGACAATATTTCCTGAGGTGAGGCTTGAAATTAAAGTTGAACACAAACATTGAATGTTCTTCTCACAGTACGGCGAGGTAAGCTCTGAGAAAAAACCTGTATTGTCTTCGCCTAAATTCTGAATCTAACGATTATCTACAGTGAGCAAGACGTCGAAGCAAAAGACGAAGAGAAAATTACTAAGAGATTAGATAAGAAGACTCATCATCATTTTAATTTTAATATCCAAAGCTATCCGAAGATCTGCGAGAGAGGGCTTGTACGCGTCAACGTACGCACGTGATTGGTTACCTTTGGCGTGCTCCTTCTGCTGGCCCCCGGGGACACACAGCTCTCTGAGTCTGTTGCTCAGCTCCAGATTGGCGGCCTTGTAGTGGTTAAGCTCCTTACTGAGGTTGTGGATCCAGCCTTCGTACTGCCTCTGCCTTCCTGCCAGCCCTTCGTCCATTTGCTCTGCGGGGACGGTGAACGGTACACACGATGAACACACACATGAGCTACGGGGACACGGACTAGTGGAAACACAGACTACACAACGGTGGGTTCTGGCACGGACAAAATGGCCGGTTTGTGACCAAACTGAAACGAAAGCCCACGAGGCTTTTATCGCCGCAGTGCGCTCAGTCGAAATTGTCAAAAATGATGGGAGACACAGACGTATGGGAGACCCAGCTACGCTCGCTCACCTCGACACTGCTGAAGCAGCAGCTGCACACTCCTCTCGTGTTCCTTCTGCTGCTGTGTGAGGCGGCGGTCTGTGTCCAGCTGAGTGCGGTCCAGGGCGTTCTCCAGCCACTCCACCAGCCGCTGCTGCTCTTCCAGACGCATCTCCAGGTCAGCAAGAGCCAGCTGCAGCTTCCGCTCTTCTTCACGCAAGGAAACCACCTGCATAAGACACGCACGCACGCACACGCGCGCACACACACACACACAACAGTTTCCCCATGAGCACATTCGGCTTGGATGGACGGCAGCAGGCAAATATTTTATTATTAAAGATTATTACGTTTTCTTCAAGGACAGTTTACGTAGTGCGTTGGACAAGGTAATGAAGTCAAAACAATGAAAGAGACACAGTGTAAATAAACGGAGCGTATTAAATAACATGTCCGAGGAGACGCGGCCCACACACCTTGTCAAAGTACTTGCAGAGCAGCGCCCGCGTCTCCGAGGCAGACAGGTAACTGAGCTTGGCCATCAGGTTCATCTCCCACTGGGAGAGCATGCTGGCCGACGCCCTCAGCTGCCTCTGCCTCTGGGTGATGGTCTCGTTCTTGTACTCGATGGCCGCGTCCAAAGCCTCGATGGCCTCGTCCAGCTGGAACAGGGTTCGCTCCTCCTGGAGACGCAAAAAAGGAGGGTCCGGTTTCACGTCGGGTCCTCGCCACGTCAACATACTTCAACGTCTGCAGCCTAGCCGTAGTCACCCTCAAGCAAGATGTCTGACTGTCTACCTGCTACGTCACGACCTGTATGTCTAGCCACGTCGCTGTGGATACGAGTATCTCCTAAATGACTACGCAATACTAGTAGAATTCAAGGAGTCTGCCATAAGCTCTTACTTTCAGTTTGTCATGAGCCTGGAGTAAAGGAGTTTTTTCACAGGCATTTAGCAGAGGTGCCGAGCCCACAGTGGACACGAGGGGAGCACAGCAAAATGAATAACCAACCGGCCCTACACACAGCGCCTGTACCTCAGGGGAGATCAGGCTGCCCTGTCTCAGCTTGTCGTCCAGCTCCACCCGCTGCTTGAGCAGGGTGTCCTTCTCCTGCCGCAGGTTGGAGATCTCCTGGCGGATCTGCTGGGAGTCCTGGGCGCTGCTGCTGCGCAGGAGGCCGTTCCTCTCGCTCAGCTCCCGCTCCAGGGACTCGATGCGACCCGACAGGGTCACCAGGTCCTTACTGAGGGCCTTCGGGGGAACGGGGGGAGGGGGGTTGAGTGCTTGCTGCATTGCTGATATCACCCCCACGTGTGTGTGTGTGTGTGTGCGTGTGCGTGCGTGTGTGTGTGTGTATTACCTGGCTGGACCGGAGTCTCTTGGTCTCCAGACCGCTGCGTTCCTGCAGAAGCGCCTCCTTCTTGGCGAGGATCTCCTCTCGTTTGGTGAGCTCTCCCTCCAAGTCCTCCAGGCCTCTCCTCTGCTCCAGCACTCGCTCCATCTCCTCATCCAGCCAGCGCTTCTGCTCCTCAATCTTCTGCTCGCAGAGAACAAGAACACTTTTTAACATAGAAACGTCATTTGAATGTAGTGTGTACAATACACTACTAATGTAAAGAGTGTCCTGTGGTCACGGGCCAGAAGGTGGCGAGATGGCGTCCCGATCGCACCTGTTGCTCCTCCAATGAGATCACGGAGCCGTTGCTGCCACTGCGTCTCTGGCGCTGGAAGGCAGCGATCTCCTCCGTCTTTATTCGGAGGATCTTCTGCTGCTGCTCGTTCTTGATCTCCAGTTCCTGCACAGTCAGGACACGTCACGCTCAAGTAGGGCCCAAAATTAACCTTTCACCTGCCGGCCGTTTTTTTTGGCAGGTACAAAAATTCAGGGTTACATGGTCAAATCTAGCCGCCATTGTTGTGTGTTGATTCTGGACCCTGAGCCCCTCCACATTGACCCTGAACACCCAACGAGAAGCCCCGTCTTCCCCGTGACAGGGTACCTTGACCCGGTGCGTTCTGCGCTGCATCTCAGTCTCCAGCCGTCGCTTCTGCTGGCTCTCCTGCCGCAGGCGGCGCTGCAGCTGCTCCTGCTGCTGCCGCATGCTCTGCACGCTGCGCTCCAGCTCCGACACGCGGCGCTCGCTCTGGGCGGGCAGGGAGGCCAGCCTCGCCGTGTCCCGCTGCCGCTGGCTCAGGACCTGCAGCACACGGCGTTTACGTCACTAGCGTCGAGACACACGACGCCCGCAGCTACCCTGCGAGGGAACCTTCACGTTGGTACCGTGCTCCGAGGATGAACGAGGTATTAGGCAATACTACAAAACGTTTGTTCGCTGTGCAGAATGTCTGTGGCAGTTCACAGCAGCGCTACCGCCATGCGCCATCACCTGAAAAGACAGCATGCAGGTGCTATTCTGGAAGGTGGACCGCCAGAAATGGCAAAAAACACCGTGGGCCGATCACACAGCGTTTTTAAAAGCGCGGCGCCCACTTCACCGTAGTTTTCCTATGGTACAGCCCGTCTGGGCTGAGCTGCTTTTGAGCTGATGTGGTTCTGTGTGATCGGACCCTTACTAAGTCTATTCATGTTCATGAAACTAATTACCAACGCGTTCTTTTTAGAAGGGAGAGCTTCATTTTAAACTCCCACGAGTGAACACCCACGTGTGTTGTGTCGTGAACACGGAGGCGTTAGGAGCCAAACCTGGACTTTGCTTTGAGCCGCCGCGATCTTCCTGCGACACTCCTGGGCGCGGGTGCGGTCCGTGGCGCTGGTCTCCCTCTCCTGTCTCTCCACGTCCTGCAGTTGCCTCTGGGCCTCCAGCAGCTCCTGGCGCGCCTGCACCGCCTCCCCCTCCAGGGCAGAGATCTTGTGGCTGTACTGCCTGTTGAGGGCCTGGGCACCCTTACCTGGAGGACCACACACACACACATGTTTCACTAGGCATCTCAGTTTAACATCATGAGACATCATTAGCGACACAGTGTGTATCTGCTGCATGACAAAAGATAAAAGACAATGTGAAATGGCTTTTAAAGGACGTACTGTACTTCCACATGTTTTGCAATCGTAATGTAGTCGTAAGTACATTTTCATGGGGATTCTTAACCCGGTCGGTTAAGAATAACGTAAGGGCGTTTCATACCCGTCTTGACCAGCTCTTTAATGAGTTCCTCCTTCATGCGGATGGTGACCGAGAGCTCCCTGATCTTCTGCTGGGCCTGCACCAGACCCTGTCCTTCAAAGCTCCTCAGACTGTCCCGCACAGACGACTCACCCACACTGGAGTGCGCTACACACAGGTCAACAGATATCACAGGACATGTTTTGTCAAAGCGAGGCAATTACTAGTTAGGTGTCTGCAGATGGGGAGATGTAAAGAGGGATCCTTCAGGCAAGGACAATGTATGAGTACGCTAGTAAAGTTAAAGTATTCTGGATGAAGAAACGTGTTTCTACAATCTAATTCCTCGACTACATGATAGCTTGTTTAATTCTTTGGAACTATTCTTCTATGCTAAAGCATGTCGTGGCAACGCCACACACTTACAGAATCGTCTGAGGGACGCGGAGAGATGGTCTAGCCCTTTAACCCCAGACAGCAGTCCTCCACAGAGCATGTCCTTTTTAGACCAGGTCAGGTTTGCCTGTCTTAAGAGAGTACACATGTCTCAACACACAAGGGCAGAGACCAGAGGAGACTTTACTAAGCTGCGATGTGGCGTCTTGCAACTTACTTGCGCCTCTCCCGGATCAGGTTTTGACTCTCCTCTTCGTCGATGTCCGTGAGCTCTTCTTCGGGAATGTCGTGTTCCTCTAGGAAAAGGCCGTGGGCCACACCAGGCTGGTCCTCGATGTAACACCCATTACTGAGAGAGCCCAGCGGACTGCCCTGCAACCACACACACACACACACACACACACCGATGAGCAGTAGTAGCGCACGCTACAGTGCTTGGACCATTTTTTTATTCACCACTTTTCAGCATGCACTGCCCTCTTATACAACACACAAGTATATTCTAATTGATGTTTAAAAAGGAACTGTCCTGTTGACTGCACCTGTCTGACGTACCTGTCTGAACGGGCCTCCATTTGGGCTGTGTCGCGTGCAGCTCAGAGGGGCCGTGTGTGGCCGGGGTCTCAGGCTGAAGCCCAGTCCCAGGAGACCCGGTGTAGACACCAGCGTCTGCAGCTCTGATATCAGGTCCTGTTGCTCCTGCAGTTTATCGCTCTGACACAACACACCGTACAACTCCGTCACATGTCACGTCATCTGAGGCTAACGTTATGAGCGTACAATGGAGGGAACCATGCAGTGACACGCATGCACGCACGCAGGGAAACACAGGTCCCGCGGTTGCCATTTCTGATTGGTTCAAACTAGTGACGAGTCAGATGACATTGCAATCTCGTCCAATCAGGAAACGCAATTAAAGTAACGCAACATGCATTTCGTCCGGGTAAGCTGCTGTCGTGGGGGGGTTTAATTTGAGTGTTTTAATTACTCTTTTAATTAATATTTTAGTTAAGGGCTCAAGTGTCTCTACTGGAAAACCAAGGGCATATCACAGCGCAGTCTAGACATGCTGTGTGACAGGCCGACATTAACCAAACGGATTCCTTCATTGATTATTAACGACGGGTCATGGGATTCGGGGTGCGCGTCTGAAGCTCGTCTGACCTGTTGCTTGTACTGTTCCATGGCGTCCTCCAGGGCTGCCAGGAAGTCCGTGTTCTCCTTCTCCAGTTGCTGAATCTGGCCTTGGAGCTGAACCACACCGTCAGCCCCGTGGCTCCACCGCTCCACCCCCGCCGCTTCAGCCTCCTGGGTCAAACAAAAACAACTTGTTAACATTTACATTTAGTCATTTAGCAGACAAGTGGATCCTTTTACCCTTTATTTGTTTCGGTGTGTGTGTGTGTGTGCGTGCGTGTCTCTACCGGGTGTTTCCCAGCGGCCCTCCTGAGTAGTCCCACGCCGTCTTCCGTGGAGCTGTTCTCGATGCCGCTGTCGGGCCCAGAGGCGGTGGTGAGGCCGCTGCGCTCCTCCTCCACCGAGCACAGCCACTCCTTCACCCGGAGGGTCTGGTCGGCGGTCAGCGTGCCCTCGCCCTGCAGCTCCCGCAGTAATCTGGGGAACACGAGCAGTTGTGATGCCCTCTATGGATCCATTACAGTGGCTTTCAAATCGATTATGGTCGAGGAGATTCATTACGCAAATGGGGTCAATCCATACGTTTATGGTTGTTTACATTTTGTATGACAAGCGGAGTTGCTTTTATCTAAACGTGACTTCAGATACAGGCCATTAAGGAGTAGGCAGGGGTTAGTTAGGGCGGACATTGGGGATCGAACCCAGTACCTTACCTGGCTGGGAGTAGAACATCGTAACCATGACCCTATCCTGCCCCCTTCATGCTCAATATGGGATCTAACCCCCCCCCCCCCCTGCCCCAACAACAACAACAACAACAACAACAAACAAATCAGTTCATAATCTACATGCATGTAACATGAAGTAACTGAATGACTGCAGACCTGTATGCACTGTCGGTGCAGGTCCTGTAGTGGGCGCTCTGGGCCTGCAGTCGGCTCATGTCCGCCTCCCCGGGCCTGGGTCTCCTGTACGGATCGGCGTGGGTGATGATGCGGGTCTCCGAGCGCTGGCGGTTTTCCAGGGCCCGGCGCAGCGCCCTGATCTGTTGCTCCAGCCCCTCCACGCGGTCCGGCTCCCCCTTGCAGTTGACCGTGGCCCGGTTCTGAATGTTGCGGGCCCGCATGGCGTAGTTGAGCGTGTTCAGGCTCTCGTCGAAGTCCGAGGACGACGGGCTGATGCAGGCGATCATCAGGGTCTTGGAGTTCCCCCCCAGGGAGTCTTTCAGTATCCTGGACGGGAGATGTAGAACGTCATCATATGATGGAACGATTAAGGACATGAGACGCCCAACGAAAGACAGCTTAAATGATTACAGTCCACGCTACATCTGCGCTCTGGTGCAGAACACCTGGTGGGTACCTGGTGATCTTGGAGTCTCGGTAGGGGATGTGGCTGCCTCTCCTCTTGGGGTCTCCCAGGGCTCCGATGACGTTGCCCAGGGCCAGCAGGCCGCTGTTGATCTGGATGCTCTCCTTCAGCCGCTCCCCCGTGTTCCCCGTGCGCAGGACGCGCTCCGACCCCGCCAGGTCCACGAAGTGGAACTTGGACGCGAGGATCTGCGGGCTGCCGCCGCTAGCCGATGATGTCGCCGCGGTCCCACAGGGGCGGGAGCCACCGCGCCGCTGGTCCACGTACACGGTGAAGATGGTGTGAGAGCGGCTGGAGCGCGGGTTCATCCCGGTGGCGCCGGTGTGCCGGGCCGTGTTCCCCGACTCCAGCAGGCTCAGCACCTCGTCCAGGCCGTCCACCTCACACTCCTTCACACCACACAACACTACAGAGAGACACACACACACACACACACACACACACGCACACGCACACGCACATGCACACGCACGCACACGCACACACACAGGACAGTTATATAGTTATATAGTACAGAGTACATAGTTTTATAGTACAGAGTATATAGTTATATAGTACAGAGTACATAGTTATATAGTACAGAGTACATAGTTATATAGTACAGAGTACATAGTTATATAGTACAGAGTACATAGTTATATAGTACAGATACTGCATTCTTAACTATCTGCCGATACCGATATGCCAAAGTTTTTTATCTTTTATCTTTTTTATCTTATAAAGCTGAATATTAGGCTAGTACACACAGAACATTTACACACTACAGGGACACATAGCACACAAAAACATAACAGTACACAGAGCATGTAGCACACAGAGTAGACATATAGTAAGAGACACACAGTGCACAAACGCATGTAGTACACAGAGTAGACAGTACACACAGTACAGCACACACACTCTAGTTGTATTTACCAAGCGAACCCCAAATAGGACCACGTGGGAATCGAACAATGAATGCGGGGGGGAAAGGAAAATGGATGCAACGAGTGATCACTGAAACTATAATTAACCAGAGAGGAGCACATGAAGGACTGCCGTCCATTAGGATTCCATTAACAAATGACGGTAGTACATCCGGCCCTTACCGACGTTTCCCTTGTCCTCCCTGATGTTGATGTCCTTGCTGGCCGTCTCCACCTCCAGCAGGTCCTTGAACTCCTCCTTGTAGACCTCCAGGTAGGACACCCTCACGGAGAAGTCTACCAGGTCGTTCTCATCCAGCAGCTTGAAGATATCCGCCACGGCCCTGGGGATGACGCCCTGCTCCTCGTCCCTGAACGAGGCTAGAGGAGAACAATGGGAACACGTTGTTACGCAGCACCCGGGATATTAACGGGAACTCGTAGGCAATGGAATATGTGTTGACCTTGGCTATTTGCTGTACGGGGGGTTTTGTAGAAAGTTTTATTCATTTATGCATTTTTAAGCAACACGGAGGAACCTTTTTTTCTCTGTCTGAATGTGGTGCCGTCCTGTTCTAACGGTTCACAAAAGTAAGACAACAAATGTGTTAAAAAAAAGAAAGAAGGTGAAACTTACAAATATTAGCCTCTCCAATAGTGTAGGTCTTGCCTGATCCCGTCTGTCCGTACGCAAACACAGTGGCGTTGAAGCCCTGGAAGAAGGCCTCTATGAGCGGCTGCACGGACGCCGCGTACACGTCCTCCTGGCAGGACGTTTCCTCAAACAGGAAATCGCAGACAAAGTGCCGGTCGTGTCCCAGGGTGACGGTGCACTGCTCCGGGTCCACGGTGATGCAGCTCTCGTGGCTGTGCAGCAGCTCCTTGGGCAGCAGCGGGCGGACGCGGACCGCCACCTGCACGGCAGAGTCGTCGGCCGCCTTGCCCTGTCCGCTGGGCACCTTGGGGGACATGGTGGACCCTCTGGTCAAGCCGCCGCCTCCTCCTGCTGCTGCTGATGCTGTGGCTGTAAGCGCATCATCTCAGGGGCCCGACTAGAGAACAAAAACGATGGAGCCGGTCACTCACTGCTGCCTTTTGTTTATTAGCATGTTATGCTGTATGGTTTAGAAGCTGGTAACACGGAGCCAAGTAGATCACGTGACATACTGTTCATCCTCAAAACGTTGACATTTGGGTCATTGCAATTTACAACCAAATACCTACCTGGTATGGATATGGAGCCTACTTGCTATGCGACAAAAGCAAGCCAAGACAACTCTAACCAGCCATGGAAATCACTGAATGATTCATATCAATGTGTCTGACCATATATATCTTTTAGGTTATAGACATGTTGTGAATGCAAGTGATGGCCAATTTGTTGCCATGGTACACATACTTGGTAAAAAAAAATTATAATTAGAGGCAGGTTTGGAATATCTTTGAAGGAAATGCATCAACATGTACACACAAACAGCAGCATTGTTAAATTGGGACATCAGAGTTGGTGGAGAAGGTGTGGCTGTCCTCTGATGTTAACAAACAGACGGCTGACTCAAGAGACAAATATACGCAGTATTTATAATACACGTTCATGTGTTCATCATTACAATGCGTGATCACAGCGACACACTTTGTGCGGTTTCCAGGTAGTCTGGTGAGGACAGTTAATGCCTCTAGTTGTATCAATGATTAACAGAAACAGATGGATGTTGCGCGGACTTGCACCAGGTCGTGTGTGTAGTCGTTCTCCGACTATCTCCAAACCTTTTTTTTTCGTAATCCAGAACAATACATTAAACCTATTATTACAGAAGGGCTGAAACACCGAACTAAATCCACCCCATTCGAGTGAACTTAAATCAACATGTGGCCGTTCATCAGGAAGGCCAAAGTCAGGGCATCCTATTGTTCGCTCATCGAAAATGCTGCGTCTTTGAAACAATGTTGCAGTTTAAAGTCTCCAGCCGCAGACACGGCTAACTTTAGCCACTTAGCTCGGGTCCCTGGGAGCGAATGTAAACCATGGACATGAGGTTGTCTGGGTTCTAGACAGTGTTAACTACACACTTTTAGATGTGGCGGGTGTGATTATATAAACGGAGCGTTTGGATAAATTAACACACACACACACACACACACACACACACACGTCTAACAGATTACAATACTCACTTCCTAAGGTTTGATCCCAGATTGAACTCAACAGCAGAGACTTTATGGAAGTTGGGGGGGCATCAACACAAGGGGGAGGGGCCACAACAGTGGCTTCGTCTAACCCCGGCCCCAGGCGTCTGGGACGGGATGCTCCAAATGAGCGTTGTTGGCGAGAGAGAGGGCGGGACTTTCTGTTACATGGGTTTAGAGCGGGGAGAGGCGAGAGAGAGGGCGGGACTTAGATGGGTAGAGGGATATCCTTTTCGGTTGCATGTTTCGGATATTGCTTTGTCAAATTCTTCGTCAAAATGTATTTTATTTA
>OOFB01036273.1:8574-27956 GCA_900323305.1 Trachyrincus murrayi
AACTATACTAATGTTGTATGGTGAAATTAACCCGACACCCAATTAAATATGTAACTTATGCTTATTATTGTAATAAATGGTAGGTGAGAGAATCGTGCAACAAGTTTTGGAACATAAAAATTCCAGAAAATGTTTGTGTGTGTGTGTGTGGGGGGGGGGGGGGCTGCCCAAAGCTAGGAGTGGAGCAGGGCACAGGGGTGTTCATTGGAGTGTGCCACTGCTTGTTCCCCATTCATATAATAAGCTGCGTTCTCTTTTACAACTAGCGGAAGAGTCAGCTGAGGCTGTTTGTACATCGTCCGAGGTGACAGAGGTGCCTTGTTACGCCGCCAGGCCATCCTTCACATTTAGAGCCGGGTGTCAAGGCTTTGTGTCAGCAGATCCCTGCTGTGTCATCAAGTGTCATCAAGCAAGAGGATAAATCAAAGTAGCGTAATGAGCTGACCTCCAAGGTCTCTCCTCCCCGTGCAGAGGGCCGAGAAAAACTTCCTTGATGATCAAACCTAACTGGTTTGTTGTTCTTCTCTTCCCGGTTGTCCTGATTGGTTGGCTTGTATGTGCTCCAAGCAGCTGCATTTTTAGGGTTTTGCTGCCGTGTCAAGATTGCCATTATCATGAACCCAGCAACAGCTGTCTGCTTTTCCATTGCTATAAGATTGACCTCTTTGGCCTGGCAACTCCTTAGTTCAAGTGCTGAGTGATGACTTAGTTTCTACATACCATCACAGAAGAAACAAAGCACAGGTCAGGAACGTGCCTTCTGAGGTAAGGATCAAGCAGGAGCAACCAGGCCGGTTTTGGACGGAAGCGGCTTACTCTGAGCGTTACAGGGAGATCAGCTGGTAGTGTCTCTGACATGTCACTCTCCAAAAATGCACCTCTGCCTAGCAATTGGTTAGTCACACTCGTGCAAAAAAGAATGCAGGCCTGGCCTCTTTACATCAAGGCAGCGCCGAGGTGGATAACAACATGTAGATAGCAATCAGCTCTCTGTTATGCCTCTCACCTGACGCCAGGCGTTATGGCTTAGTGGGGCTGGAGAATGGCTCTGTGTTGGGAACAGCCTTGTGCTTTTCCTCCCACGCCATTACATCGTCATTACTTGTGACGATGTGATATAATGCAGGCAAGAAAAGAGCAGGCATTCTCGCAAAAAGTGGATCTTTGCCAAATAATGGGCCTAGACTAGATTAGAAGTCTGGATAGTGCTGTACAAAAGAGGCTACATATCTAACTGATCTTATCAAAACCGTTAAACAAGCTTGGGTTTTGTGAATCTACTTCACTGTAGTTTTTTCTTTCAACCATGGTAGTTGTGCAACGGTGGAGTCCATGCAGCTGTGCTGGAGATGGAAGGTTTGAATATTTTTCTTCAAGGTGTTGATACGCAACTAAAACCACGAGCCAACTCATCAAATGTTAGTTTTAAACAAACCTAAGCTTAGTGTTTACCTAAAGTTCCCCTCGTGCACCTCTAGAAAATGCAGGGAATGTAAAGTATTGGCTTGTTAAAAATGATGAATCACGATGAATGGCCTAGCCCAGATGATGTCATGGAAACAAAAACAATCAAATGATGGACCGAACCTCAGTCATACACACACACACACACACACACACACACGCATTAACACTCTTCATTAAGTCTTTGATGAAATTACAACTCATTCAAACCTGCACATGCTCTCAATATTGCAACGCACTTGGCAGTTATCATGAAGAGGCTTACTTACTTACTCTACTTGACTCTTTATTGGCTCGCTGGATTAATCCAGTGGTTCCCAACCTTTGACTTTCGGTCTACCACTAAATTGTCGAGACCTTTCACGGACCACCTCATATGCAAACGGTAAAAAATTGGTAAATACACATGCTTATGCTCCCAGTGTGTGTGTGTGTGTGTGTGTGTGTGTGTGTGTGTGTGTGTGTGTGTGTGTGTGTATGTGTTTAGCACACACAAATGAACACAAAACATCAATGAAAACATTATAGCGGTAGTAATTCTGCAGGTAAATAATAAAATAACAAAGAGTAAGAATACAGGTGTTAATTCCTCAGCAGCATTTCCGTGGTCTCCTGAATAATCCATACATGATATGCTTTCATCTGCGTGTCTTGTGAGCGTCTTTAATTTGTGGTTGTGTGCACTGTGTGCGATTTTGTGTATCTGTGATGCCGTCGTGTCTTCTTATTTACCACCGCTGTACTCTCAGGTGGTATGTCCAGGATGCCGCTGGCCTGCCGCCTACATCATGTGTCTAAGCGGCTCATGCACTCGCCCGTTCCCATGGTAACGTGCACAGGCAAAGCGATTGAGCTGTTAGAGGAGCATCGCCACTGGGTTCGGTGAAAGGAGGGCTTGTACGTGTGCCGTGCAAACAATGGTTGACAATGGAAGTGGCGTATGAAGACGGGAATTTCCCATCCAGAGAATCCAACTTGTACATCATCAGACCGTTATTGATCAGCTGGCGATCGATCAGAACCTCTCCATATGTTATTTTTTTTATAGCCTACAAAAGGAATCTAATTAGAAATCGGAGAACGCTCCGTTTTCGGAATCTACTTCAAATGCCCTGAGTGAAAATCTTCCTCAAACCTACAAATGTGCTGTAAATAAAGTTTCTAGTCTTCTTTTTTTTTCTTTTTTTTCATCTGAACAACAGCCCTAGGAAGGTCGCCTTACAGACTCACGCGCCATTCATATGCGAAGCACGAGGAAGGAAGCATTCTCTATCTACATGCATTCCTTTCATTTAATTTCAATCCAAACCAGATTAACTAGAGAGAGAGGGAGCGAGAGACAAAGGTCTAAAGCGAGAGGTGAAGGGAAAAGGGGCGTGCACAGGAAAGAGCCGTGGGGAGGATGAAAGCGTTGTCTTCTCCACCTCCTAGTGTTGGAGTGCGAATAGGGCTGCCCACCCCGCTCTGCAGGGGGGGTCCGTCTTTCTGCAGTAGCCTGTGTTTTAATTACGCAGCCTGTGAGTCAAAATTCCCCACGTGGATGTAACACTAGCCACAAACAAACAGTGTTTGCTCCCAGCATCCTGGGACCGTGAGCGCTATGAATTCCTATTCATATTCGTGGTCAGGGAAGGTTGCACCTTTCAGTTAAGTTTTGCATGTAATAAAAAAAAAAGCATAGAAATACATTGAAGAATGTCGGTTTTCCCTTCCCTAAATCCCATTGGATTGGATTGACGATGGATGTATGATTTCCTACATTTTATAACAACAAATCGAACAATAACACGTAGGAACTTTAATCTCAGACATAGTAGAAGTGACTGTCCTAAAGAAGAAGTAAAGGTTTTGATGCAAACTTCCACATTACTGGGAAGGGTTGGGCCTTCCTGATTTGATTTACTCTGCATGGAAAACCAACGTCGTGCTCACTCGAGAACAGAGTGCAACACTGCCAGCTTTTTAAGAATATGAATTCATGCCATCATGTGGGTGTAATCCTCATTAAATCATCCTATGATGCCAGAGATGGAGCGGGCATAGACAATCTGTCTGTCTGTCTTCTTTATCCTTCCCCCCCTGCCTGCCCAGAGGGGAGCATGCCCTGATGAGGTTAATAAACCTATGATTTCCATGTCTTTGCTGAAAGGCTCTTGGTTCTAATTCGGTCCCCTGTGGGAGTCCCATGGTTCTCATTGTGTTCTGAAGGATTTAGAATTAGCCTCCTCTTCTGGGAGTTTTCGCTGCTACTCATCTAGGGCACATTTGACCACGCACGCACGCACACATCAGCCTCTGCTGCTCTTCGTATTCGCCTGCGTATTCCTAGTCTAAATATTCAGCCCATGTCTTCAGTTCAAACTGCAAACTGCACATCACAGCACGTCGGGTGTATACCTGTAGTCTAGGTATCGCCCTCCCTACTGCGTGTGGTTGTTCTGCACATGAGGCAGTCCAGGGCCCACTGGCACACACACACAGTGTAATTATGTGGAGGCAGAGGCCGGTCTCTCAGGGCAGCCGAGGTATCTGTCCTGGTTGGGAGGTTTTCACTAATGACTTCATTTCATTTTCAAGGCAGCGAAGGGAACCCCACGCTCTACATGCTGACTGGGCTGTGTTCAACACTGTCCCCCTTGGCATGACAAAAAGTATTAATATGCCTATATTAAACACACACACACACACACACACACACACACACAGATCACTCACCCCCATCAACCCCCGACCCTACCCTCCCCCGTTTTGCTAAAGACAATGTTAATATGCTTGCCACCGCTGGGTAAGTAGGCCTACATTGATCACTATTGATTTTGAAGCTGTATTTGTCAGCCAATAATGGGCATCCCCCTCAGGTCATGTCTGTTTAGTGTCTCCCCATCCATCTAGTAGCAACACCCCAACCCCAACCCGCTTAAACCTTTTCTTAACATTGCACAGTAACATAAACAGCATACCTCTATCCAATACTCAGACATCTGTGTTTGTTACCCGACATTTCCTTTCTCTTATGAGTTGAAGACAATTTAGTTCGTTTTGTCTGTTTCCTGAACAAAATCGGCTGCATAAAGCACACAAAAGTTTGTCCACTGTTATTTGAAGGAATCCACTGTGTGTGCCTGTTTAGTTTTAGTTTTGTATTGTTGAGCAGTCGTGCGCTGTTTGTTGGTCGAAGGGGTGTAATGAAAACAGTGCAGCACTAATATACCTGCTGTAGTCGAACAATAGAATGTCTGACCTGATAACCGTGGAATCGTAGCAGCTTACACACACACACACACACACACACACACACACACACACACACACACACACACACACCACTCACACACCCATGTCTATGTACTGTATATTCCTACCCGAAATTCAGAAGGGTAACAAATTGTAAACCGAAAGAATCAGAAGAATGTGAGACACATCTGTTAGCAGTTAGCTCCATTCACTCACTGAGTCATGGAGCTTAGCATTCAATAAAGTGGAATCCAGTTTAACGATGTTGGCATTTGAAAACCAATAAAATCCAAAGGTGACTTGTGAGCAATCTCTGCATCTCTCCTTTCAGGAGTGAAAAGCTGCACTTCATCACCCTGTGTACTGCGGTCGTTCCCCTGCGTTTAACAACTGGCCATCCCTGCTTCACCTGCAAAGTTGGCGGAGGTACGCGCGTGTGTGTGTGTCTGTGTGTCTGTGTGTCTGTGTCTGTGTGGTGGAGACAGAGGGAGAAATAAATAAAGAGCGCGTGCCAAGGAGGCTGTCGTCTGTTTGGTTCAGTTTACTTTGACATTCGTCACCCGCTCTTGACACGGAGGCAGATTGCGTAACATCTGGTTCCCTTCACAACAACAACAACAACAATACACAGTGTGTAAAGCACGCGATGTGTGTGATTGTTGGATGTGTTCCGTGCACCTGTGTTTGTTTGGTGTGACGCCTGCAGCTGACTAACCGATGATCTGACTGGTATCAAATATTTCTGCATTCTATTGGATTTGTCTGACTTAACCTGTTGGCTGATGGTGTTGATGTTTTAATAGCAGGTGCTTTTGTTCAGGCATGTACATGTTAGCATCATGAACGGGAGGCCCATGCGTGTGCATGTGGCAGAGAAGTTGCTGAAACATACTGTAACTATTGCGCCACTATGCTACCCTTGGACTCTGCTACTAATTGCACAAAGTTAACTTGCTCTGTTTGTCCCTTTTTAATTGCCCTATCCCAAGTCCTTCATGCAATACTGTGGCCTAAATGTATCTGTCTGTTCAGACATACACAACACACTGCCGTATGAAGCAGCAACCCATAGTAGTGGATTAACTTGCTGGTAAATTGTAGCGGGCACTGCGGTCTAAGAACAATAATGCAGGGTGTTTTGTGATCGGAGTTAAACAAAGCAAAAAGTGTATCAGCGTGCACTGAAAAGGATTAAAGCATTGTGTAAGATGGATGATTTGCAAAAAGAAAAGAAGAAATCGCATCACCGTACGGAAACAGACATTCAGACACACAACATGAACGGGCAACCGTCTTATCTGAATAGTTTCCTAAATCTACGCTGAACCTCTTCCCTGGTGCCTCCAGGGAAGACGAGAATAATAACATATTTTATTTATAGCACACTTTCCATAAAGTCCTCCAAGTGTGACCACTAACGTGTTCAGTGTGTGTGTGGCCTTGCGCTGAGGTGTAATTTAGTTGGAGAAGATTTCCCTGTGTGATCAATGAGGTTCCTTCAGAAAAGTACTTCTAATTTGGTACTAGGATTGAACCTTTTTCAACCTTTTTACCTAATAATTAATCAGTGTCACTGATTCCTAATCATTATTAATAATTGGAACGGAAGAATACGCGTGTTCCCCCTGCACGCGCTAAGGGTGTCTTCTCCATGTCTCTCGGACTGCTGCTGGCACTTCTCTCTTGGGGCATTTCTGTTTGAGGAAAGGAAGCGGCCGCCTGACAGACACACAGACAAAAGGAAGTGACAGTGGTGACATCAGAGGCTTCCAGTGAAACGGGGGGGGGGGGGGGGGGGAATCAATGGAAACCACGACAAGCAGAGTCAGGGGGTGCACAGAGGAGCGAGGTAGGGGAAGAAGAGGGAGGAGAGAGAGCAGAAAAATACCAGCGGAAAAGGGCTGGAACGGGGAGGGTGGAGAGTGGGGGCCGTTTCCAGTGAAGCACAGAAGCAAAGTTCCCCATAAGGTCAAAGGCCAATTGTTACTTCCAGGTACTGAGGGCAGAAGTGAAACACAGGCCACAGATTAGAGAAGCAGCCTATCTATAATACCCGCTTGTCAGAGCTCACTCCGAAGGTTCTGCCAGTTTCACTTCCTGAGTCTCTCTCTGTTTATTGTTGTCTGATTGAATGGCTTGGGGTTATTGCAGTGTGTGGCATACCTTAGCATTTGGCTTGTTAATAATGCGGATTGCGGAAGCACATTGTCTCTTAAAATGCCTGGTCTCTTTGTGTTCTATTCTGCTTCTAATTTACCATTCAACGCGGTTACTGTTTCAGTGATTATTTACTTGCAAATAATCACTAATTATATCGGAGCAGAGTGGCAGAATGCAGGCTGGGCTCCAGAGCGATGTGCCCTTGAAGCTGGTTTTGGTGGTTAATGTCTCCCAACCTGCCTCTCATACTAATGATGATGGTGTTTGATGTAGACCCAGTTAGACCAGATACAGCACGCAACGGCACTCCCATGCTCTACAAACTACACCTACACCGCAGTGTAGAGATAAGGTGTAGTGTGCCACACACACACACACACACACACACACACACACACACACTCCTGTTCTCGAGTCGTATTACGTTGTGCTCCTGTCTGCCGTCTGCCAGTCATATGCACCAACCATCTGTTCTCCAGCCCAGCCTCTCAGCTAGCCTGCTCCGCCAGGTCTGTCTGTCTAATTTATGGTCATGCTAGCTATTATGACACAGCTAATGTTAATACTCATAATCCTTGGCACTTTCTCTCTCGCTCTCTCTCTGGTAGCTGCTTACATGTAGCGGGTCTTAAGCTGTTTGATGGGTATTTAGTCATTGCATTCGTAATTAAACGAGTTAGGTGGGTATTGATTCCCAGGGGGGGGGGGGGGTGTGCACTGTAGAGGTGTCATGTTATTATTGCATCTACACGTCCATCTGTAAGTGTTTTGTTCAGAAACACTAGCATTTTATTTATCCCATTTGTTTAGTCACATGGCCATCTGCTTTAGCCTCGGCTATAGCTGCTCTATACGCCACCGCTACACAAAGAGAGAGAGAGGGAAGCAGCATGCAGAACACCGTCCTCCTCTTCCTCCTCCTCTGATGCATTGTCTTGATGACAAGCCCCCACTCCCCCACTGCAGGTTCCCTCCGTGCTGATCCCTCCTCGTCGTTATGACCCCGCCCCCACAAGCAGCATCGTCGGCTCCGCCCACAAGCATCCAGTAACCTCATTCCCCTGGTAGTGGTCCGCCCGCCCGCCCGCGCTCCTCCGCTAGCTAGCTCTGTCATTAGCCTCATCTGACAGGCGTAATGACCAGCCTGGCTGCGTGTTTGCGGTGCATGCGCTGCAGCCTGCTGCGTGATGCTTCATGCGAGGGGGGGGGGGGGCACAATGCAAGGCAGGGAAAACCGACAAGGGGGAGGAGGAGGGAAAGAGGGAGAGAGAGCTGGCAGAGCAAGTTAGAGTTAAAGTGTATGTGGTGGTGGGGGAGACTTGAGGAGGCACATCAGATGCCTGAATAATTACTATTTGTGAGTAATTAAAGGCATTAAATGCCCGTGTTTGGTCTTTTCATGTCGGCGTCAGGGCTGGATGTCTGCCCCGGGGGCTTTGCACGTTGTTCTCTCTGTGTAGCCGATAGCAGAGTTTGATTAATGATGTTTTTAATGCGCTTTTAGCAGAGTATTCTGCCTCGCTTTTAGATTTCTTTAGTGATGCTTTCTAGCACCACCGGTGGACATTAGGATTTTACTGGGAACAAACACCTGCATCAGCCAGCATCAGCACTAACCCCACAGCCATCCTGTATCCCTAGCCCCTGGGCAAGAGACAAGAGTAGTTCTCTATGATGATTATCGTATTCATTTCCTATCATTGTCAGTAGTATGTTTTGTAATATCTCGCAGACCAGTGCGAGACAGTATTTACATCTGTCAACAACACATGGTTCCCTATATAACACTTCCCCTTGTACTTTCTGTGTCTTTGTTTCTGGCACCGCCATCGGTCCCAGCAATGTGTGTTGTACAGACAACCCAGAGACACGGCGGTAATCTCTGCTACAGCGCTGACTTCCCCCTCTCTCTCCCCTCTCCCCTCTCCCCTCCCGCTCTCTCTCCCCTCCCGCTCTCTCACACACTGCTCCCCGGGCCCATAATGAGCTCATTCTGCAGCTTGTGTGCAGCTGAGGCCAGAACATGTGAGGCCCGGAGCTGATAATGTACGGCAGGCAGACCCCGCGGACGAGCAAGTGTCTCTGTGTCGGAGAGCATGAATGTCGCTAAACAAAGACTTGATAGAAGTGTGTGCGTGTGAAGCTGGATGGACGATGCTCAAAGGGAGTGTAGTTATGATGAATAGGGATCCGTTGCAATGTGGTGCAGGCGTGCCTGACTGGCGAGGGAAGGAGATACGGAGATGGTTCCGGACACGTGTGGTGCTGCTGCTGCTGCTGCTGCTGCTGCTCATGGTATCTGTTAAATTTAAGGGTGGCTAGCGTTGCTTGAGGTTGTAGCTGCCGAAGCACGCTCGCTGCCCCCCCCCCCCCCCCCCCCCCCCCCCAAAGACTGACACGAGTTCTAGTCAAATTAATTTATTATTACATATACAAAAAAGGCTATTGATTAACCAACCCTGGGGAAGCTCAAACATTATTTTGGTCTGTAATCTTGGTCGTCTAATTAGGTTTGTTCTATTTTTACTGCAGGAGTCACACTGCCTGGTGCACTCCGCAAATACTTTCAGGAAACCAGTTGAATGAAATGACATTTAATGAAATTTGAAGTTTGAATTTGAAGTATTTTTTATTTGATTTCTGCCTCAACAACAACAAAAAAGTCTTTATGTTGAATATTCTCCACCTCCAGTGTCCTTTTACAAACGGGACACACTCGATGAGTTGTAAAATAATAATATATAATGCGCAGGACTGGATGAAAAGTCCTGTCCTGGAGACGGTCCAGAGCTCCAGGATTAGACGAGGGAACAGACAGCTGTGGGGGCTGACGGTATGGCCAGGGCTGAATGGATTCTTCAACTCAAAAGGGAGCTTTAAGAACGAGCTTTTTCAGAGAAATGATGTAGGGATGTAGGGATATTATCAGGAGAAGCATTAATGGATCAAGGGTGAATTAAATGAGGCTACGTTTCGTATCTGGTTTGGTTTTTATAGACTTGGCACAGACAGGCAGGGCTTTCTTTAAGTGAAGTTTAGATACTAGAATAACCTCTCAGGAGAACGATAAGGCAGCTTTGTTCCCGGGGTGGGCGACCCGACGAAGCACATTTCAGAAAAGGGTAAGAAAAGAAAGACGGAAAAGAAGGACATTGGATAGAAGGGTAGGTGAGAGTGAGGAAGAGGAGGAAAGTCTGCACACTGCCGCACAGACGGATAAATGAGTCCCACAGTGTCTTCTAAGGAACCCTGGTTTTTAAAAACAGATTGGGGGCACTGTCCTATTAGGACACTAGCAACACTAATATGGTCCACAGAGCAATTCTCTGCTCCTCTCGTCATCCCTTATTTGTAGCACTTATGTCCCTTTTTTTCATTATGTAGTCTAATGAGTCTTCTTCGTTGCACACTTAATGGAGATCTGCATTCAGTTGACCTACTGAGTAAAGAGCAGACCATGTAGGTTGATCAGGTGATCATTGATGCGTCCTGGCTAGTCTGCCTCTAAATCTGTCGGCAACGCCAAAGATGTCTCTCTCTATCTCTCTCTCTCTCTGTGTGTGTCTCTCTCTCTCTGTCTCTCTGTCTCTGTCTGTCTGTCTGTCACTGTCTCTAAAACCACTAAGTCCACACAAAATATGTTCATATTTAAACAAACACACACACATACACACACAAGTTGCATCCTAACCCTTACCCCCTCTAAAACACAAGCGTTCTCAAACACACACACACACACACACACACACACACACACACACGCGCACATGCACACACACACACACTGACACCAGGTGTCAACTACTGAGGCTCTTTGCTGACACGTGTCATCATCACCATGGGTACTCTCCCAGATAAGAGACGAAATGTGAGGGGCTTTATTGCTATAGTGTCTGCTCTCTCAATATGACACGACATCAAAGTGTGTGTGTGTGTGTGTGTGTTAATATATCCATTTTATTTGCAGCCAGCAGCTAGGTCTAGCTGGCCTTCAGAGTTTTAATCTGCAGCAAAGCATTACCATTACTCATGTGTCTTGTGGATATACGTGTGTGTGTGTGTGTGTGCGTGCGTGTGTGCACGCACATGCACCTCTGTGCGCTCATGTGATAATAATATCCCTTGTCAGCCTCATGGAGATTAGCCCCGACTGGAGAAATCCTCTGTCATATCCCTTTACCTTCCTCCCTCTCTCTCTGTGCCTCTCCGTCTTGCACTCGCTATTTTTACAGTTAAGCGAATAGTGCTGCTTAGTTTAATGCTGTCAGGTTCTTTATAGACCGGTGGAGATAAACTACAATCTGTCACTTTGAATTCACACTTTGCAATTGTTTAAAATCATTGACAAAGTCTGTTGGAGTGGGGAAAGGTTTGTAACCGTTGTCATGACTTCCCTTTTTCCCCCTCTTTCTTGTCCGTAGTTCAGCGTTGACTGCTGAAAAGACCAGGCGGAGGACAGCTTTTCGACGGTAGACGACTACCGTGGCCCTGCTGGTTCAGCGGAGCCCTCACCAGCCATAGAAGGAAAGCGATGGTTTTGGGAGCTGGAGGCCATAGCAGCATCGATAGAGTTTGTGTGGGTCACATCCTCTTCCCTTCAGCGAGCACCTCCCCTGCCGCGGGATGCCAACCCCCTGCCTGGCCCTGAGCCCTCCCAGGGAGACATGAACAGCTACAGAGACCGGGGGGTCACTTGCACCTCCTCAGACCTCCTGCTGGATGGCGGAGGAGGAGGAGGAGGAGGAGGGGAAGGAGGAGGAAGGCTGCCTCTCTCGGGCTCCCAGCATGCACCGCTCCGCCACTTGCCCAACGGACATCTGGCCCTGGCGGATCCATCGAGCCAGCCCCGGGTCTCGGTGCCCAAGATGGGCGTCAGGGCGCGCATCGCGGAGTGGCCTCCGCGCCGGGCCCGGTCCCGGGAGTCCCTGCTGGAGAACGGCCAGGGCGGGAGCAACCACGACTGCTCCACCGCCTCCATCGCCTCGTCCGCCTACTCGTTGGATGTGGGGCTGGTGCGGGGGGGCGTGGCCAGGCTCCCGCGGCGACGAGCCAAAGACGAGGAGTACCGCGGGGGCGGGGCGCCGGACCGGGGCTCCATGTGGAACCTCCGGGCCTTCCCACCGCTGCGGCAGCGCTCCAACAGCGAGATGACCCTCAGTGAGCAGGACGAGACTGAGGTGAGCGTTTCCTCTTGTGATTCTCTTTTTATCCAAAGGCTGCTTTAAATTATGCTTCCGGTGGCTCAAGCCGCTAAGTGCGCTAACAATGTAGGCCAGACGCCTTGCAGCGACCCAGGTTCGAGTCCTCTGCCGCATGTCGTTCTCTCTTTCTGTCTCTCATCATTGTCCATAATGGCCCTAAACCCTAATATATATATATGAGATTTCCACACAGCGAGAGTGATAACCCGTACCTTGGCTGGTTTGTTTCTCCCAGGTGGAGGGCCGTGGCGGCGGGGGCATGGGCGGCCTGTACCGGGAGTACGGCAGCACCTCCTCCATCGACATCCAGGGCATCTCGGAGCAGAGCTTCTTCGACATGCTCCACCAGTTCCACCAGGAGAGGCCCGACCAGCGCAGCTCGGCCCCCGCCCAGCTGGGGGAGCTCCTCCTGCCCACCCCCGACTCGCTTGCCAGCGCGGCCGCCCCCTCAGGGGCGGAGGACCGGGGAGGGAGGAGGGACGTCGGCGAGGGCCGCGTCAGGAAGAAGAGCGGCGGCACGGAGTCGTCGCTGGGGACCTCCTCTCTGTTCCGGAAGCTGCGGAGCTCCAGCCGGGGGGAGCTGGACGCGGGGAAGGGGGAGGCGAGCGAGGACGGGGCCGGGCGGAGCGCCATGGACGCTTCCTACAAACCGTGGGTGTGCCCCAAGAGCTTTGTCCACTTTGACGCGCAGAGCATCCTGTTCGACCTCCACGAGGCGGCGGCCCAGCGCGGCTACGCCTCCCGGCGGAGGAACACCGCCACGGGGGCCTCGGCCGCCTCGGTCTCCCTGTCCGTCTCGCGCTCCTCCACCGCCGCCAGCGCCGTCGAGCCCGCCTACTCCAGCATGGAGGACCTGACGCTGGGCCTCAGCCACAGCTCCACGGCAGCCTCCCTGGCCCTGGAGCCCCTGGATGGGCCCCACGGGAGCCCCGGCCAGCTGCTGCTCTCCTGCCCTCACTTCCTGAACGAGACGGGGGGCCACGGCGAGCGGAACGTCAGCTTCCTGAGCTCGGGAGGGGAGAGGAGCGAGGGGAGCCGGGGCTGGCTGAGGAGGAGCAACGCCAGCGTGTCGGTGCTGGAGGTGCCCATAGAGCAGCAGGTGACCCGGCTGGACATACTGAAACTCTACAGCATAGAGCATGTGGACCTAGGGGCCAAGTACTACAGGGAATACTTCCATGGAAAAGGTAATAGATGTGTTCACGCACACACACCTGCACACACACGCACACACGCACTGTCACAACACAATCATCATGACCCTAGTTCAGGCAGTACACACTGTTAAACGAACCTGACCAGCTGTATAAACTGCCTTGGAAACAGGAATGCAACGCTTATTATTATACAGTGTTACAATTATTTATACAATCCTCCTTAACACAGACTTAGGTTTTCAGGGCAAAGAAACACACATTAATAATCAAAGTAGAAATATGTGAATGTAGATTTCACTTCTCCTGACACAGGATCACTATCCCTATCATCCTATACATCCAGCATGTAGACTGGCTGTAGAACCATGCTGTCTCTTTAGACAGAGGTCTAATGAGCTACCACTTTACTGAAGACCCTACATGGTCAGTGCTTCGCAGTGTGTGTCAGAAGACCACAAAAAACCTCATTCCACCCCTCCTTTCAGCCGCGTGCGTTCATGCTAATGAGAGTGCTGAGGGTAGACGTTGGCATTTAACGCCGGCATCAACTCTTAAGACCCCTGCATATGAAAAAGCCCTCCGGAAAGATTCATCTTCCCACACCTTTAATTAATGACAGATGCTGTTACGTTATGTGTGTGTGTGTGTGTGTGTGTGTGTGTGTGTGTGTGTGTGTGTGTGTGTGTGTGTGTGTGTGTGTGTGTGTGTGTGTGTGTGTGTGAGCGTGCACGTGTGTGTGCGTGCGTGCGTGTGTCCACAGCACGTGCAAAAGAGACACGCCTGCGGGCCACGCAGTTAAAGGTTATCGTTCCGAAAATATACTCGTCCACTGACTGCTCACCAACCTCACCATTCCTCCTCTGTAGGCTACAGCACATGGGAAGGATCCCTCCCACGTGCACGCTACCACCGTGCACGTCAGAAAGCCTCCCCTCAAAAGAGTGACATTTACACTGTTAGACG
Source organism: Trachyrincus murrayi (assembly GCA_900323305.1). Classification (NCBI taxonomy): domain Eukaryota; kingdom Metazoa; phylum Chordata; class Actinopteri; order Gadiformes; family Macrouridae; genus Trachyrincus; species Trachyrincus murrayi. The sequence continues at coordinate 22,754 of OOFB01036273.1, forward strand.
TTAGCATGGAAGCTAAGCCGTCCTGAGTCTCCCTAAACCAAACTGTACATCATTCTGGCTCATTCCCGTCCAGGCTGGGTCTTGGGGTGGTGGGAGGACTAGTTGTCAGACTAGAGTCCTCCCTAAACGTCTCCTAGATCTGTGTTTTAACTGACTCACGGTCTGTAGCCGTGTCGTTAGCTTGGCGTGGCTTAGTGAGCTGCAGCAGCAGAGGCCGTGCCAGACGCTTGTAAAATGCACCGCGGTGCCTCTCTTCTATCATAAGGGAACCAGGAATGCATTGGCCAACTGTATGTAAGGGGTTCTGCATTTCTTCTACACATTTTTATCGTGCAGTTCAGTGGGTGTCGTCCTTGAGCTTTGACTTGTGTAAATGACATCGATTCCCCAATGAATGAAGTATTGATCGCCAGATAATGCGCATGCATACCGTGCCATCGCCACCAGTGTCCTTCAACTCTCCCCTTCGGTTTCCTTTCCTGGAAGGATCTTCTCGTACTTAGCCCCTGTCTTTCTAAGTTACTGTACTTACAGATGATTAGATTTGGTGGGTTTAGGTGGGACTTTTATTCATCCCAGGGGGAAATTAAGGCGTAACTGCAGCATATATATGTCAAATAATAACGATGTTATTATCATTCTTATAATGAATTATAATAAATATACATTTGAAAGTAACACATGGCTTTAGTTTCCCAGTTACCTCTGTCCCGCTCGTTAAACTTGGCTTAACTTAAGGTTTAAAAGCCCCACTGTCTCTCTCCCCTCTTTCTCATCCATTGTCACATCCATCCATAACCATATCCATGCATCCATGTGTGCACACAGCACCGGCACATGTCTAGACCTTAACCTTCTAACCTAACCCCCTGGTCTCGTGTCTCCCCCTGCGCTTTCCTCCAGAACATTCAAACTACTTTGGGACGGATGAAAAGCTGGGCCCGGTGGCCGTGAGCATCCGGCGGGAGAAGCTTGACGACACCAAAGACCTCAAGGACCAGTACCAGTACCGGCTCATAGTCCGAACTAGCGAGGTACACGCCTAGTACAGTCTGTAGGCCGTTAATGCCAGTGTGAACGCTGGCCTTTATTCCAAGTGTCTTGTTGTTTGTGTTTGTGTTTGTGTGTGTGTGTGTGTGTGTGTGTGTGTGTGTGTGTGTCAAGTTGTCAGCGAATTGCGTGTGCCATGCATCTTTGAAGGGCGTCATGAGTGCTTTTCACTTCCTGCTTTGGTTGCCCGCCTTGCCCTCGAATTGTTCTCTCTGTCACCCTTTGACGTGGCCCGGCCTGCCTCGCTCTTTCTCTCACTCTCTCTCACTCTCTCTCTCTCGCCTTTCTGCCAGTGGAAAATTCCACCTGCCTTTACAAAGCAAAGCCAATTCAAACACTGGCAGGCCCTGCAAAAACCACAGAGCGAACCACTTGGATAGATCAAACACGTTCACAGTGAAAGACCTTTTGTGTAACGCTGTGTCCAAGAAGGTCTGTGAATACTCTCCTTCGTTATAACCAATGTACTGAGAAAAGTAACTTGTAAGTTAGGGGATAAGTTACTGGAATAGGTTATTTGGTCATATGATCAGAAAACGGCTGACGCAGAAAACCATTTTCTAAGAACGATCTCGTTCTTTTCTAAGAGCATGATGACTAAACCCATTGAAGAACGTATGGAGACAGAGGACATTACCGACACGCAGCTATGCGTGGATCATAGTGTTGATTCTACCGTGGTTAAATAATTATGGCCCTCGGCGTTGCACTCGTCACCCTAGCACTGTTCATTATTGTTCACAACACGGTGGCTTATGATTAGCACGCCACTGGCTGTAAACAACAGCGGACGGGGCTAATTATGTCGTTTTATCCAGTCTTCATTTGGACCTAACCTACATTCCCGCACTCTGTCCTGTGTGTTCAAACAGGGGGCGGGGGGGCTTAGCTACTCTGTTCCCCCCTCTCTGAGGACCGCTCTCCTGTTTGTTCCTGGATTACATGGCTGCCCGGCTTCATCACCTTACCACCCGTCCAACAATGGACACGTTCTATTCTGCTAAGTACACAGGCCGCAGTTCACAGACACGGTCAGTCACACCATGGCCGTGCTGTTCCCACACCCCTCCCACTCACCCATGCCCAGAGGGTTAGAGGGGGGGGGACGAAAGAGAGAGAGACTCATTCCGACCTATTTTCTTCGATCCATAAATTCTATGGAGAAGTGCTGACACAGCAAGATGGAAGTAACACATTTTGCCCCCACCACCCCTCTCTCTCTTGCTCTCTCTCGCTCTCTCTCTCTCTCTCTCTCTCTCTCTCTCTCTCTCTCTCGCTCTCTCTCCTTTTTAACTTGGTCCACACATAAACACACACACACACACACTTCAGATACCCTTGCTGGACAGGATGCAGTCAGTCAATCAGTGTCCCACAGAGGCTGACTAGTTTAAAGCATCACTATTATATGTGTCTCTCGAATTTCAGTTGCCCCCGGTAACAGACTCCAGACTCAACACCCCCCAACCCCTGTATATATGGCCTCTCTATAACTCCTCAGTCTTGCATTTTTAATGAAGTGTGTGTATGGGTGCGCGTGTGTGTGTGTGCGCGTGCGCGCATGTGTGTCTGTGTGTGTGGGCGCACTGGACAGACCCAGCAGTCCTTGCGTGCGTGTGCGTGCGTGTGTGCGTGTGTGCGTGTGTGTGTGTGTGTACGTGTACCTGAGGTTATTGCAGCTGAGCGGTGCTACGGCAGGTCATCCTCACCCTTCACATGGAAGCTGCAGTACGCTGAAGGGAATGCTAACTCAATAGAGCTGAATATCCTCGCTGCTCCTCCTGTGATGACAGACATTAGTCTCCTCAGATGGCTTAGTCGCCCGTCGGCAGGCCTTCACTCGCCTCTAGTGTCATGGATGAAACTCTAGCACTTATCAATGGAAATGATAGTGCTAATGTTTGCTATAGCTTTAATTCACTGTGCTCAATCGCCGTTTCAATTGTCGTTGTGTATTGACTAAATGTGCTAATACCTCTATGTCGTTAGCATTCGATTAGCACCGTGCCGCGTTCACATCCCGCTCATCCCTGTTATGTGTTTGTGTGTGTGTGTGTGCTGTGCTAGCTGGTGACGTTGCGGGGCTCCATCCTGGAGGACGCGGTGGCGTCCACGGCGAGGCACGGCACGGTGCGTGGCCTGCCCCTGAAGGAGGTCCTGGAGCAGGTGGTCCCGGAGCTCAGCGTGTCCTGCCTGAGGTTGGCCCTCAGCACGCCCAAGGTCACCGAGCAGCTCCTCAAGCTGGACGAACAGGGGGTGAGCCACCGTCCGGTCTTAGATTCGACGTTGTTCTCACGTCACACATTTACACTGTAAAGGAGTGTACGTATAAAGGAGCAAGGGAAGTTCCTATGTGCAAACTTCCTTTGACTGCAAGCCAATGGTTACAAGGTTAAGATATCGGAGAGTTAAAAATAAGAAAAACTAAATAAATAAAAAAAGAATTAAGATATTTCATAAAATCAACACGCGTATGTACAGTTTATTTGCAGATTTTAAAAAAGGTTATTGAAATGTAACCAGAAATAGAGATTGAAACATTCCACGTTTTTCTTGAAAGGATGCGTTGGTGTTTTTGCAGTCGCCATATTTTTCATGCAGGGTATCATATAGCTTTGGTGTGCTGTTGCATGCCAAGCTAGACTGTCCATGTGAACGTTGGTTTATTAAACCTGCATCCACTGGACACCAATGCATCAAAAATTAATGTTTTCCACTGTTAGCAAAAACCTCTGTAAATGTCTACTGAAGTTTAGAAGAACTGGGTCACTCTGTGGGCATTTTCCTTTCCCTGTGTTTACATGTAGCCTTGATAGGGTGGAGATCGCTTATCAGTATGACATGGCACACACACACATCCTATGGTGAAGGAGTCATGATGGGTGTGTGTGTGTGTGTGTGTGTGTGTGTGTGTGTGTGTGTGTGTGTGTGTGTGTGTGTGTGTGTGTGTGTGTGTGTGTGTGTGTGTGTGTGTGTGTGTGTGTGTGTGTGTGTGTTTTAATACTTGTTTCCAAAACCAACCATTTGTCAACGTTGGTGGTGCAAAGTACAGAGTCGGACGTCGGTGTGAGAAGGATGTGTGAGGCAGGGTGTGTTGTGTGTGAGTGTTACATGTAACAGGCTTAATGTTTAACCGTGTTCTCTCATCGCCTGCGTCGGCACGGGGTGTAGGAGGAACTACTGCCAGAGTCCTGCTTGTTGTTGTGTTTGTGGTGCAGGTGGTGCATTAGAGTCATTAGATTGTGTGGATGTCAAAGTGAGGGTAGGTACGTAGGTACGTGTGTACGTCCGTGCATGCGTGCGCGTGTGTGTGTGTGTGTGTGGACATTTATCCTGACCTTAAACTAAAGAAAGAATCGCCACCAGGTGCAGCAAGTGCTGACTCAGCTTGTGTGGGTGTGTGCGTGCCAGTGCATGCGTGTGTGTCGTGCCTGTGTGTGTGTGTGTGTGTCATGCCTTTGTTTGTGTGTGTGTGCATATGTGTATTGTGCACCATCCACACGTGTCTTTCTGTGTGTTTGTGTGTGTGTGTGTGTCATCTGATTGCGAGCCTCTCTTCGTCTCTCTGGTTAGTTGAGTCAGAAGCACAAGGTGGGCGTTCTGCTGTGCCGTGCGGGCCAGAGCACGGAGGAGGAGATGTACAACAACGAGGAGGCGTCGCCCGCCTTCTCCTCCTTCCTGGAGCTGCTGGGGGAGCAGGTGCTGCTCAAGGGCTTCGGCAAGTACGCCGCCCAGCTGGACACCAAGAGTAAGTCACCACCCGGTTCACGACGATGTGCTGTTGGTTGAACAGCTCTGCGTAGCGTGGGGTAATATTTAGATCAGGTCCAGCCGACAAGCTTGGTGTTGACCTGTCATCCAGCTTGTACTGCAAGTTAGAAATTGAAGGTACAAATAAAAGCTTACATTTTCAGTGACATTCTCTCCCACACACACACACACACACTCTCTCTCTCTCTCTCTCCCTCTCTCTAATTGGTTACTCCTTCCTCCTCCATGCTGTAGCGGACTCCACGGGGAACCACTCCCTGTACACTGCCTACCAGGACTATGAGATCATGTTCCATGTGTCCACCATGCTGCCCTATATGCCCAACAACCCACAGCAGGTAAGCCCCCCCCCCCCCCCCCTCCCCCCCCCCCCCCCCTACCT
>OOFB01036274.1:0-16700 GCA_900323305.1 Trachyrincus murrayi
CTGTCAGACAGTCTAGCCCCCGGCTCAGCAGGGAGAGAGAAAGGAGCTGATTCACTCCAATGACCTGCCCCCAGCACTTTGTCTCTCGCTTGCCTGCTCTCCAAACCCCCCTTTCCCCCATCTCTCGCTCTCTCTCTCGTCTTCTACACCCCCCCACCTCTCCCTGTCTCTCTGTCTGGCTTTCTATTTCTCACTCTGTCTTTCTGCTCTCTCTGTCTGGCTTTTTTCTTGTGTTCTCGCTCTCTTTCGCTCTCAGGCTTTCTCTGTCTCTCAGGCATTCTCCCGCTCTCTCTTTCTCGAGAACCTCCGGTCGGACTAAACATTTACACATCCGAAAAGGTTTTCATTATCAAATGTTAAACTGGCCATGAGTGGCTGTCTTCGAAGATGCAATGTTGCTTGAGTGGCTTGTGTTGAGCACGGCAGTCCCCAACGCTTGGAAACCAAACGCAATCAATCATCATTTAAGCCCTGTCAGGGTTGCCTTCGGTCCATTTGTTACCAAGTCAATGTCACCTCTGCTTTGCAATTAAATGCCTGTTTTGGAATTTAAAAAAAAAGGTGAATCATTTAACTGGACCAAAGGGTCTAGATAATTCTTGGAGTAATATTTTAATTAAAGTGAAATAACGAACACCAATATGTTGTCATTGTAAATACTGATATGAACTGTAAGACACCGCATTTATTCTTATATTCACTTTAATTACAATATTAATATTACATCATTTTCATTACAATATTAATATTAAATTCCACCTTCAGTGTTTCTTATTTTTAAGCAGTTTAAGTTACATTTCTGGTTGGCTGCTATAAATTGATTACACATTAATTGTACTCTTTTTTTTTTTGTACATTTCAAGCTCCATGTACACCACACATACTGCAGAATTGTTTCAAAATATCATGTTATTAACGTTTTCCAACTCAAATCAGCCAGCATAATGTAATCTAAATGCAAGATGCACTGAATGAAGAGGTTCCTATAGGGTCCGCCTGGCAGTGTCCCAGTTAGAGTAAGTGGGTGTGACTGAGTGTTGGGGAGCAGGTGTATGCTTAGTCAGGTTTAGGTATAGTAGCAGGTGCTCGCGTCATCTGGTTCAGACTGCAGCTTCCGCCACGCCTCTATATCTCTTTAGTCTTTCTCTATAGCGTCTTCCTTTCATCTTTCCAGTCCTCTCCTGTCGTCCTCCCTTGCTCACCTTCCTCTAGATTGCCTTTTATACATTTGGCCCCCTCCTGTAATTCATCTACTTGTCTCTCCACCTCTCCCTCTTCCTTAGCTTCCTCCGAGCTCTGCCCCTCTTTAATGGCCACTTGTTTTCTATTACATATGGCCTGGCCTCAACTCTGGTTTGTTTTCACCTCCCCGGCTCCTCCCACCATCCCTACCTTTGGCCTTCTGTTTCTTTCGTCTTCTCCATGTCCTTGTTCCCTGTATTCCCCCCCCTCCCCCAGCCTTTCTTCTTCCTCCCTCCCTTGTTCCTGGCCCCCGGTAGCAGATGCCGGTGTCCTGTTCCTCCTCAGCGGGCCTCCGTGGTACCGGGCTGTGTTGTCTTGCTGGCTGCCAGGACCCGATGAAGTGACTCAGCATACAGCCGGCTCCCCGTCCTCGCCAACCTCCCGTGTAATGCATTACTGTCTGCTGTGCTTGCATAGCAGTGTTTTGTACTTGTAGTTTCTGCATTGCAGAATGCATTTAGTCACCACAAATCTCTCTCTCTCTCTCTCTCTCTCTCTCTCTCTCTAAAAAAGGAAAATGCTGATAGGTGGTGATGACATTCTATCAAAGAGTGCATTTGTAAGAATGATAACATTCTTGGTCTAATGTTGATAGTGTGTGTGTGTGTGTGGCGAGTCACCTTGTATGACGTTATGTTTGCTGCACATTTCTAATGGTGCTAATCTCAAGTGATGCAAACCTATATTTTCTTATCTTGTCAACAAGCAGGACAGTACGCTGGTATGGCGCCACCCATAACACCAGTCAAGGTAGCAAAGTGCTTTATTTCCTTAAGAAAGAGATTAGATGATGTTAAGAGATTAGTTGAACTCTCCATCATACAGGATACAGAGCCGGTGGACAAATGTCTAGGTCATGTTTCTTCTAGTCTTTGTGCTCCAAGGGCCACAGCAGAGGCCAGAGAGAGTCTCTTAGTCCAAGAGGAATGTCACCTTTCTAACCTGGATAAGCCGTGCTAGCCTTGAGCACTTAGCCCACTTATGACCCCTTGATTTCTAGCAAGCTTTGGTCCCCGGAGGGCCCTGCCTCCCACCCTCCCCTCCACCCACTAAGTCCTCCTGGCCAGAGTGGAATTCCACCTGGCTAAGTGTACTCTCTGAGACCCAGGATGTCCTCCTGCCCTCGTTAGAAACTAGCAGGGCCATGTCCGTGTAACTTGAACAAGTTGTCCTTTCCTTAAAAAGAGCCAGAGAAAATGGACTGACTGTTTTTACCCCTTTTAAAAATAGACCACTAGAGTCTCTGTGCAGGTATCCACGATATCATATTTTCACCAAGAGTGAAAGTAAGATATTCTTGCTGGTCTTCCTGAGGGACCCGGCGGGGCCACAGTGTTGCTCTTATTGTCTGCTTCCCACCCACAGCTACAAGCTAAGCATGTCGTTCATCTCCCTCGGGTCAAAGGGAGTCTGACTTGAGGTCGTTGAAAAGTTGTCTTGAAAAGACAACAAAAAGTGGATGGCCTACATATTTTTGGCATTTTGGGCTTGATAGTTACATCTGCCTTGTCTGGTTTAACTATAGAAAAGAAAGAACGTGGAGGAATAGAAAATGAATAGAAAAAATCCCAACTGTGGATCTTGGAGAACAATCAGGAGAACACAAGTGTTGCGTGCCCTTAGGCAACCATTCAACTCTTTCTGTTCGCAGCCAGTGCCTAATTAGGCTGATTACCTAATGAACAGAGTTAATTCGTTTTTGTTTTATATCTGTTTACGTTGAGATAAGAGGCTGCAGATACAAAGAGGGATGTTTCGTTCGTGCGTGCGTGCGTGCGTGCGTGCGTGTGTGCGTGTGTGTGCGTGTGTGTGTGTGTGTGTGTGTGTGTGTGTGTGTGTGTGTGTGTGTGTGTGTGTGTGTGTGTGTGTGTGTGTGTGTGTGTGTGTGTGTGTGTGTGTGTGTGTGTGTGTGTGTGTGTGTGTGTGTGTGTGTGTGTGTGTGTGTGTGTGTGTGTGTGTGTGTTCTATGTAAAACGAGTTAGTAAAGCGCAGATCTTACTCATTATGCATACATTTCAGTTTCCATCTACCAAACTTCTGGATGAAGAAAGAGGGTCATCCAGCATTCTGTTTTAATACGTAATAAAATAGTTTGTCTTAAGGACTGCAGGTGTTTTATCTTATCTTCTTATCTATCAGCTGGGCAATGTGTTGTTTTGAATGAAAACCTGGAGTACATGATTGCTTAACCTTGATACTGATTGTGGAATACGTTGGGATTTGAGTATTGTACAAGAGAATAGCCCAGATATACACACATTGCTAACTACCATACCGCAGATTCATGACACGTGGGGTTATGAAGGGTTAGACGTTGTTGTTGTTGTTATTATTGTAATACATATATTATTATATGATGCTGTACGACCTCTGTAGCCAGCTTTGGACAAACCATGAAGGAATGCAGTTATACACACACTGTAAAGACATCTTCATAAAGTCATGATATACACATGGTCATTGTTTGACAGGGTTATAGCAGAGCAAGAACCTTGTCGTGCTGTGTTTTGTCATCAGTGTAAATGACAGGGAAATTAATATAAAAAATAGTAAAGAGCTGAAATTAGAGGTCCAGGATCCATCGCTCTAGTTGTGACAGCGCTGATTACAATGTTGAGTCCAGATGTGCTTATTTTGAGCTCTTTCCTTTTGTAATTCAGCTTCTTTTCTTTTTCTGGTCAACCTCATAGACTAGAATCCCTGTTGGACCTTTGCCCCCTCTGGGGTTGAACTTTGACCTTGCAGTAGGCCTTAAGGCCCATTAACTCGCAGGTGGTGCATAAAGGGGCGATGTTGGGGGTCAAACCTCACAGGACAGCACCAGGGATCCACGGACAAACTGGACCGGGTTCCTCCCTTACTCCCCCCACTACTACTTCCCTCCCACGGTCTTCCCTCCTGTTTAACCCCTCGCTGCTCCTTCCTTTCTCGCCCTCCCCTTGTGATTTGTTCAGTCTGCTATTCCTGCTCACTCCCTTTTTGCCCTTTTTTCTTTTTGGTATTTTTTTTTGTTTGCCTCCATTTATCCATGTTTTCTCTCTCAACCATCCGTACTTAAGTCTTGTTGTACTCCTTCCTTCCCTCCTCCTTCTTCCCTTGTGCCCTACATCGTCATCATGTCCATGTGGGTTGCATCTGTAAAAGATATATTGTTGGTTACTGTGTGGTTTTCCCCAAACGACCATTAATGTCACAATATGGCCAAAATCGGTGTCTCAAAAACATAAACACAAACATACCCGTGTAATGCAGCCGAACGGCCACATACAGAGACGGTGAGGAGGCGGCTGCCAAGGACCTGATTAATGAGACCCAATGCAGGGGATTAGGTTTTGATCCTCTTAGGTGCTAAGCTATTATGAGCAAGCCCAATTGTGCTGCTAAGTTTGTGTCCTCCTGAACGTGTGTGTGTGTGTGTGTGTGTGTGTGTGTGTGTGTGTGTGTGTGTGTGTGTGTGTGTGTGTGTGTGTGTGTGTGTGTGTGTGTGTGTGTGTGTGTGTGTGTGTGTGTGTGTGTGTGTGTGTGTGTGTGTGCGCGCGCCCAGGCTTGTGCATGTGTGTGTATACATACCCTTTGACCCTGTCCTTGGCAGTGCTCTTATCTCCTTTCCTCCTACTGCTGACTCCTCTCATAGCACCTAAGAGTCCTCAGTCCTAGGTGAACTCCCCAGCACTAACCCAAACACACACACACACACACACACACACACTAAGACTCTTCAGGTTTGCGCTTAATCTAAACTAAACTAACGTAACGACGTATAATGACCTCCAGAAGCCGTCTCCAAACTAAGTATGCATCATCCATGTGAAATCATTAATACATACATACATACATACATACATAATAATTCAATTCAATGCATAATTCAATGCATATTTGCTCTCTTGTGTAGGTTATAATTGCTCCTTTTTCCTGTCCGTCTCCCACTTGTGTTTCCTGACTGCACATTCGGGAGGATTTCCGCTGTTGGTTTGACGTTAAGGGACGTCAGGAGTGACACATGAGTAGTGAGGGGGACCCACGGTGACACTCTGTATCATAGTCACCATTCAAGAGGTTTAGACGCAAGGCCTTTGTATCAACCCTGCTAGTCCATGTATCTCTGGATGGTTTCCTCACACGCGTGCACATGTGTGCATGTGATACAAAGAGGGGAAATCTCCTCGAGTAAGGCAGATTCAGCCTTTCAATCATAACATGGGAAGAAAAAGACACGGTGAGCTGCTTTCTCAGTTCATTCAGTACTGGGGAACTCTAAGTATTTGACATAAATGCAGGTTCATTCACCGTTGTAATAACCCCTATTCAAGCTGTCCACCTTCAAAGTTAGATGGTCTTTGAAGCAGGACCATCTTTGATGTTGGAGATAGACTGATAAGATCACTGCACACACACACACCCTCAGCCTGTGTGAGTGTGTGTGTGTATTTGTGTGTTTGTCTGAGTGTGTGCTATGTTTGTGTATGTGCGGCAGGGTTTGTTTAACCTTGGTTTCTGAGATTAAGGCTATACCTTGTAAGAATCGTGAAACATGAACGGGATCCGATTCAAAACAAAATACAGGTGAACTCCCCCTGGCTGCCCACCCTCCCCGCCCCTACCCTCACCTGTGAATGAACATGCTGTTCTGTACTTTTGTGCAGGTCTTTTTCTATGTTACTGGTCCAAACACGACAGGATTCGGATGATGTAATAATGTGCTGCAAGATATTATGCTACCCTACTGTTGAAAAGTCTGTTTACATTACCAACGTGTCATTTTGTCAGTAAGGTAATGGAATTAACTTTACATATTCATACAAACCCAGAGAATAAATGCTACATTTCAATGTGTATCATAATAATGAAATAAATAGTAAATAATAGTTGCTGAAAGCATTTTGAAGGGATATTTGGTGTGCATGTGAGAGGTTCTACATAGTTAGTCACCAAAGGCAGCCCAGCCAGTCTGTTGGACTGCTGGTTAAGTGGCCATGTTATCTCCATGTTATCTCCATGTTATATCCCCATACAAACACACGTCTGGCCTCTCTCTGCATACTCTCTCTCTCTAACCACGATCATTCATTCACTCACCCCACCCCCTCTTTTCCTGCCTTTCTCCCTTCTGTCTTTCCCCTCTCCTCCCTCTTTCCCTCGCTCTCTCCATCTCGCTGTGCCCTATCTCACCTGCCCTCTGCCCGTGGTGTGTCATGGAAACAGCCGAGCGGCCCCTTCAGTGTAGTGGGACCATAAGCTAATCTTCAGGAAGGATGTAGGGAGAGCTGTACCGCTACCAGCTTCATATCCACTGGGCAGAAAGCAAACAAAACAAAGATGGAGCGAGAGTCTCCTTGTCTGCAGTCGCTTGCCGTCAGGCAGGGAGACGACATAAGAGGTTATAGCGTTTGATACCAATATGTTAAAACAATGATTCCAACCAATATAAACACATATATTTACATGTATTAATTTAGCAGCTATGTGAAGAAAATGCTGAGAGACACACACACACACACACACACACACACACAGAGAGAGAGCTTTAAGGCCTGTATAAACCAGGGTCAGCGTTTTAGCATTGAGACTGTAGCACATTCAGTTGTTTGGCCCGTCCTGTTTCATTCTTTCAGAACATAATCTCTCAGCACTTTAAAGCTGCCGTCGGGCTTAGTGTCTGTGATCTGGCCGGCGGCCCGCCGGTTCTGCTGAGAGCAGCCTTGTACAGCAGCTGATACGGCTTCTCTCTTACAGGTGTTCCTCTGCACCGCCCCCCCATCCTCTACCCCAAAAGCACAGTGCTGAGTGCTTCAAATGCACAAAAACACAACCTTGAACACTCTGTGTCATCGCCATTAATACCTGGACACTGAGGAATCAGCAGAGCACAGTGTCATTTGAAACTAGAGTGTGAGTGTGAGTGTGTGTGTGCGCCCCCCCCGGTTCTCCCTCAGTGTAACACAAACTCTGTCATTCAGACCATCTCATTATATTCCTGAGTCATAGAGAAGCCCCAGCATGAGCTCAGCACTGCAGGGTGTGGGTGGGTGTGTGTGGGTGTGTGTGTTCTGACAGCCAACAGGAGGTCTCTCCATAATGACAGGGTAAAGTTTAGATCTCTGACACCAACCAGACGCTGACCTTCACTACCTGTCTCTCAAGGCAAAAAAAGGCCATCAGCTTGTGTCTGTCCATATACGTCTGTCTGTCTATATCCGTTTCCCCTGGCCGCATGTCTGACTTATGTCTGAGCAACACCTGCAAAAAAGAATTGCTTGCTTTATCTCATATATAGCAAATCCATGCACAATTCATTAAGACAAAAAATATAGCGCTTTCTTGTCCTTTTCTTTTCAAATGATTGCAGTAAGGAATATAAAGTGTGTCTCAACCTTCACTTGTACTTCACATGTCTCTTGGTATGAGAGCGGGACAAGGAAATCGTTCTTACAAATGTGGGGTCTATTGTTCCGAGGCTTGGCTAAATTTAGCTTTAAACCTCAGCCCCCTAATTACAGCATCACACTTGCACTGCATGCGTGTTTATTTGTTCGGTGTGCTAAGTGTTAGTCATTATGATATTAGTCTTGTCGGGTAAACATCTATTGTGGAGTCCTGTGTTGATGCTCTTGGGATCACCTATTTGTTCGGTTGTCAGACAATGTAAGCTGTATCTGTCTCTGTATGACACTCTGCTTTTCTCTCTTTTTTTTTCAATTTCTGTGACTACTAAAACAGAAAAAGCTGGCGCAGTTGAAGCTGGATTTAATAGAAACTCAAGCTGGCATGAAAGAAAATACACACATAATTTAGTTTGCCAAACAAAATGTCGTCGAAGGAGTTGTCTTATTAGACCTGAATATGTGGGGTGTTTACAGCGTACGCTCCGCTATATATGGTATATTTCATGTTCCGAGACTTCTAATCTGTAGACCGTATCCCCCCAAAATATGTGTTCTACACCGATATCCTTTCAGCTGTGGTTTCTAAAGCAGGCGGTTAGCAGTCAAAGTTCAGGTCTCAGAGACACCCACACACACACACACACACACACACACACACACACACACACACTCATTACATGCTTGACTCATACAGATACCAGGCAGCTGAGCTCACCTGGGGATGACACATTCACTGGTGTCCTCATGCTTTGTCTGAACATCTTGAAAACATTTGTATTTTGCACTGTTTGTTTATGTACTGCGCTGTGTTGTCCACATGGTAAAATTACAAAAGCAGTTTTAACATTATAGCGCTCAAGTCTGCTGTTGACATTTGGCTGGTAATAGTGAGCAACTTTACCAAAGGTTAGTTTTCTAATCCATCCAGTGATGGGTAGAGCCTGGGGAGTCTAAGAAAGAGGTTGAGATGTGACAATGCATACAATATGGAGATGTATGGTAGTCTTCACAAGGCTTATGAGTAAAGAGTAAAACTGACGAGTGAGCTTTGACACAACTTGTACAAAGTCAACCATAGGAACAACCTGCCAAAACCCGGAAGAGCTGTATTCATTTCTCATGCCTGTCCCAATTTATTTAGCAAAACTCATGAAAAGGTAATGGCGAAGTCACCCAGTGTGACTTCTGGTGGCCCACCAGAGACATGCTTTGACTTGTCTCTGCATTTAGATTGGCTTTTTGGCTTTGGACGGAAACCTCTCCTAACCCACACGTCTGACAGTGATTGAGATGAATTGAAAGGCGGGAGAAACAAGGTGAGGAGAGCGAGAGAGGTTGGGAGATGGATAAATGAGAAGGAGAGAGAGAGGGGAACAGCCAGGGGCTATAGCAGAGGGGGAGAGGGGGAGAGGCGGAGAGGGCGTGCCTGGGAGAAGGAGTTGTTTTAACATTAGAGATAGCTCCAGACTTCTATCTGCCAAGTCTCACATGAGACCGGGGGAAAACGCTCCACTATATCATTTAATCTTCCTGTTTGACAAGGGCCTTGTTCTGGGAGCATGTGCTACACCGATACGCTGGTGCAAATTCCATGTCAACATTACCACTACCCTCTGGCCCGCCCTGTACCAGCCAGCTCCCCTAGTCACCAGCATGAGGAAATGTAATGTTGGATTTAAATGGTTAATTGTTTACCCAATTAACTAGGTACCCAATTAACCACCACCACAGACCCAAATATAATCAATCAATCTTGGTCCTATAGGTGAAACGAGAATGTAAAGAACCCTTTGTATAGGTTGTGGTAGCTTCCGCTTCTCCAATAAAATATGAATTTCCGCTCTTTTTTTGTTTGTTTTTTCTACCAGAAGGACCACAGGCTCGATTTCCCAAGCCGATACAGGAGGAGAAGCACAAGGAGAAGGAGAAAATTGCAACACCTTCCCAGCAGGAACAGAAGTCAGGGAAGGGTGAGTACACTGCTTCTATCCATTATTTGCTATCATGTAGGAGGATATTTTCAATGTCCCTCTGTATCTCTCTATATGTCCACGTTCACTTGCGGTAAGACTGGGTTAGGTCTGGAGTTAGCCCCGGTCTTTGATAGTCTTCTATTTTAGTGGACACCGCTGCATACCGCATATTACTTCTGTATAGAATATAAAGAATAGAAGCTAACTAATGTTCAATTACTGCATTGAAAATGGCCAGAGTTAATCACCAGAGACGGGCCTTGCCTGCCGTCTTGAGTTTTGTGGTTGGTTGGGTCTTTAAAGACAACAGGCATTACTCAATAGTAACGTGGCGTCTTTCCAAGTAAACCGGATAATTGGCGCTGAACAAAGTGTAGGAGGAATATAGATATGATTTGATTACAAAAGTGACAAAACAAGCTGGTCAGCTGCGTGTAAGCCTACTTTATATGAATGTGTGTGTTATGAACTACTTTTGGTACTTTACTATTTTAATATTGAAAGTCAAACTTCACTTACTGCGAGTCAGATTTTACTAGCAACAGGAAGTGGCTTGTCTAATGATGGTACTAAATCACAACTATCCAAACTATCCAGTGAGACAAGCAATCCTTCCACATCCTGCGGTGTTTAAACTTGGCTCCTTGTCAAAGTCCAATGCCAAGACATAGTGGCTCTCACAATAGAGCGACGACAGAGAACAGGGAGGCTTCATTGTACAAGGAAGGGATGGGGGCTGTGAGTATCATCACTGAGTTACTGCCTGCGAGGAGTAACTCAGGGACAAAGAAAAGGCATTATTTGACTAGTTTAAAAAAAAAGATAGAAAGAAAGAAAGATATCATTGTTTCTGCCCCTACACTAAATTGAATCTAATTGAATCACAACCAGGCAGATGTATAGGCAAAAACTTTTAAAAGCTTTGACAAGAAGGGGAAAAAAGGATTGTCCTGATTATTGCGATGGCGGTGTGAGTTTAGCCAGCTCCTCTCTGTCTCTTGATCGCTATCTCTAAATATTTTCTAAACATGTTCTGCCGTATAGCGGGTGTGTTTGTGTGCATGTGGGTGTATGTATTGTGTGCTTGCTTGCCCACAGCCATGTGGTGGGTGAGTGGATCACTGTATTCACAGCTTGTCAGTCTGCCCCCCCTGTGTAAATATGGTGAGCCACGATAACATTCATTTGTGTCACACAAGGAGTCATTCTCTCACACCAGCACACACGCATACACTGTCACACACGCGCACACACGCACATCCGTGCACACACACACACTGAATCACAGAGTATTCAACAGGACCACTTTGCTAGTAATTTTGGTACATTATACTAGAATGGCCAACTATGTATCCGATTGTTGCTGTAAAATCCTGCCAAATCCTCTTTTTTTTTAAACCAATGGTCGCTTTTGCTAATCCAAATATGAGAATAGCGAATTGATTGTATTACTTGCAGCAAAAGTACATAATCGCTTTTTAACCAAATCATTGGCAGCTTATCATATTAGAGACCTTTGTTTACACTGTATACCTAGTTTACTTATACATACAGTGTCCCTAGTTTACCAAGTGTGTTAAATGTAACCGTTCAGTGCAGGGGCATTTGTACATGCAGAGGTTGCAGAATCATCTCCTCAGATTTGCTATCCAACATTTAATAACAGACTCCATTGAAAGAGGCCATAATTCAAGACTTGAAGCGGCTGGCTGTTGAACCAACAACAGTATAAAGAAGTAGGCTGCCAGTGAGCTGGGGGTTTTCTGCCTCTGCGTCTACTTTTTGTCTGTAATGTATTTAATCCTCATTTATCCCAGGGCAGCTCATCATTGTTTTAGTGTAAGCCTCAGCTTGTACTGCTGTCCACATACACATATATTTACCTCTCTCTCTCTCTCTCTCTCTCTCTCTCTCTCTCTCTCTCTCTCTCCTAGTTATTAGTTTGAAAGAAAGACAAGATTGTTACTTTAGATATCAACTGGCTGTGTGAAGTTAAACACGTTCAGTCTAATGAGGAGTTAGAGTGTGTAGCAGTTCCCTGCCACCGGTTGGGAAATGAACGAGGAGAGAGAGAGCTGGCGGTTCAGTGTCTTTATTTTCGCTACAAACTTAAGGGGGGACACCGGGTGCCCAACACCCCGACCGCACACAGGTATTCAATATACACAATTATAATCTAAAATATCCCAATGTTATCAGGGAATCAATATTTAAAGTGGGTTGTAAGTTATTCCACGAGTCCTAAAAGCAGTCAGAGTTGATCCGAGGAACATGTAGTGTAATCCAGTCCTGAGAGCGGGTTTCATAAGCTCCTACATTGAGGTCTAATTGTGAAGTAATGTAAATTGGTCAGTTGTCCAGGAGCGCTTTGTAAATACACATATACCAGTGTTGATCTCGTCTCACAGAGAGAGGGCCAACTATTTCACAGAGAATACAATAATGGGTACTGTAGGTATTGCCAGTAATAAACCTAAGAGCAGAGTGCTATAAAGCGTCTAAGATCTTAGGGTGGTAACGGCAGCATGTCTATATATTACATACCATAATCCAAGACAGTAATACAGTTTCAATAAGTATTTTTCTCCTAAATAAGCTAAGTTTCGTCCGCAGCTTTTTAACCAGATTATCAACATGAACTTTAAGTGAATGTATCATCAATCCAGATGAATATTTATAATGTGGGACTCTTTCAATAGCTGTGCCGAGTAAAGTGCTAATCTGAAGTTTGCTATAATCAATAATTTTCGATATGCTTGCCCTCAATCATTCTTGCCAGCTACTTGTGTGAATTCTGGACAAAAGGCAGGCTCATAGGAGATCTCCATCCAAAACCATCATAAGCCTGTTTCTTACCTTTTCAAAGCATGGCTCTGATGTACACCTCAACTAGATTGGAACTTGTTGAAATGGGGCAAGTCTAAACGATATCCGAAATCACCCAAAACAAACAAGCTCACTATATTTAGCATTCAGTCCATGATGTATATTTCCCCCATCCATCAAACCATACCATTTAGACATTGCTCAAGCCCAGAGTTCCAGCTGGTTAGATTTGGTGTAAACTGCTTATCTTCAAGTAAAGGCAGTCGAAGGCTTTCTGTCCTAATGTGTGTCATTACACACCTGCAGACGCATGACCAGATTTTGTTGGTTCTAAAAGGCATGTTTTGTGATTCAGTCAGATCGTTTAAACTCGCCCCACGTCAACGCTCTGAAATGTAACGTTGGTTATATAACGGCTGGTTTTTCTTTTCCTTTTACCCGTTTAGATGCAGTGGGCGGGGCTAAGAGTGTGTTGACCCGGGTGTTGCGGCTAGCTCAGCGCTACCTCCTGGACCCGGCGGCCCGGCGGAGGGCCGAACAGAAGACCCTTCCCCGGCCGACCAGCCCTGTACCGGGGCCCTTCCACCACAAGAGCCGGGTCTCCGCCTCGCTCACCAAAGCCCGGGTGTGTTCCTCTTTAGTGTCACGACAACCATTGTGTGTGTGAGGTACTCCGCTGTTCATTCATTGGCACTCAGATCGTACAGATGACAGAACCATTAGTATTGGTTAAACAGGGTTTACCTCAGACGGTTTGTCACAAACCGGCCAGCAATGGCATACACCAGGGAAGTTGAGACTGTCTCAATAAAAAGAGAAATCTTTTCAGACTTTTGAATTCAAGTCTATACATTAAATTCATTTTTCTGTCTGATGAAATGGAGAAAACGTCAGTATTTGTTCACCCAACTGGCAAACTTTTGATTGTTACCATTAAGCAGCTGCAGTCAACAATATGATGAACATGGACATCAAGCAGAGAGTGGGACAGATCAGCATGGGACACTGTCATGGAATCATGTTTGCTAAGATTAGTATGCAACAGTATACTCATTAGGTTTCCATGCCATTAATAATGTATATGAGTTATCAGGCCCTGCTCACTCATTTGCTTATTGTGGAAACGTAATGGAATTGGCGCAGAGCACTGTTCACAGAACCTGTGGAAAGAAGACGTAACGCGTCATGCAGTGGAATATATTCCTGTGACAGTTTTGTTATTATTATAAAAATGTTTCCGCAGCCTTTCCTCTCTGCTCCACTAAACAGTACTGTTCATCGCTTTTCTCCACCATTTAGGGACTCCAACTTTCTTTTTGTCTAGTCTCTCTCTCGCTTTCTCTCGCTCTCTCTCTCGCTCGCTCCTTTTATTTCAATGTAAAACACTTGACACAGCAGCTGTGTTATGTCTAGTTTAGTGGGAATGGTGTCTTTTTTATGTATTCAGCCCAAGCATATCAACCAGTGGTATCACACCGTCTGCTATCTGCCCCCTGCGCTTAAGGTGATGGACAACAGAAATCTGTAATTTACTTCTAATTACGTTATTTTCCTTAATTTCCCTCGGGATAAATAAAGTCATCTTGAATCTTGAATCTTGAAGGGTTATCAAGGTGTCCATCAAGCATCAGAAAATGATGTCCCATGAAATCCATTGCAATGTCATGTAATTTCAGTCTATTGATTTCTTTCTATTCCTTCAAGCTGATTTAATGGGTGGAGTCTTTTTCCCCTCCTGGCTACATAGTCCACTCACATTACGACAAACTACACAAGACTGACTTCATTAGCTGACTTTGAGATGTATATTCATATACTTTTTGACATTTTCCTGACAAGATATTCCTGACAAGATATATAGGTGTGTAGTGGATACATCCCTCTGTGATATGTTATGGTTATTTTACACTTTTAGATCCTGTTGTCCATCACGTTAAAGTCGTGGAATGTATGAGATGAGCAACCTCTTTCAAAAAGGTGAATTGAAGGGTTTCAAAGTCTCCTTACATCCCAGCTAACTCAGTTAAAGTGTATATAGGAAACTTGCATAGTTTTTATAGAGTACAGTCCTATGGTAAAAGGATCAGGATTTTATGCTTTACTGTGACCTTTGAGTTTCACAAATGTTTCCAATCACCCCGACTGGGCACCAATTATGTATGATTTAAAAACCACATTTATACCCTATAAACTATATGTAAACTATATTGAATGACATCATTTGACTCGTGCAGTTTGACTGCCCTTTAGAAGTGCCCCTGACTTGAAGAAGTGTCCTTTAAAATGTCTCCTTATTCATTTTCCTCTCCCTCCTGTGTCTTGTCCTCCCGTCCACCTTTCACCCCTATTCCCTTCTCATGACTAAACCTCCCTTTTGTTCCCTGTTCTTTCTACTGCTTTCTTCTCCACCTCCTCCACCTGTATGCTCCATGTCTATTATACATAGGCTATTACGATCATATTATTTCAAAATATGTTCTAATCACGCATCTGTCTGTCTGTGTGTGAAACCCGCTCAACCAGGCGAAATCCAGGAGGCGGAGCATGCAGAAGGGTGTGTCCCACTGTACTCCTGTGAGAGGTTCCAGCGATGGCGTTGCCGTGACGCCCACACCTGGAATGGATGCAGCCGTTCCCAACAAAGAAGACAGGTGGGTTCACGGGCCAAGAAAAATGAAACACGTCACACCTGACGAAAAACATGCTTTCAGTCAATGGCATGCATGAATACTTCAACACAAAGAGCATGCACATGCATTGCAATTCTTACAATGCATTTTATGTGTGTGTGAGTTTATTGCTTTGTCCTGGGGGGTAGTTGTTGTAGCTTTGGTCTCTCCATTATTACTTTCTTCCCCGACCCTCGATTTGTCCTAGTGTCTGTCTTGCTCCATCTCACAGTCTACCTGTCTCCAGATCCCTGCTTCCATTTTCAGACTGTTCCGGAATATTTTATGGGAATTTCGATTCCCACGTCTCATCCCCAAACCCTTCTCCCTGCAGCCGTGTGTGTGGGTGTGGGTGTGTCAAGAGGTTGTTGTCACTTAATAGTGTGTGTCTGGTTCCATGGGGCAAAAACTCATAAAACCACACTCACGCACAACTGTTTTATTGGCATTGATATCAAGCACAGGCACATACGGCTATAAGATTGGAGATAACATAGACATGTGGGAACGTGTGTTCCCACATACTTATTAAATATTAAATGCCTATTAAATGTTTTTCATTGTATGATGATGAAAAAGTATTTTCCTTTTAGGACACTTCTTGACAGCAAAGTATTTGATTTAATAGAACATGATCACGGGAAGACACAGGCAACAACATACAAGCATCTTCAGTGAGACAATGGGTGTACATGATTCTTATAGGGTACCTTTCAAAACGTGACAACAAAGGAATTAAGAGGTAAGGGGAGTGACCATCGTGGAGGGTTAAGGATTGACCATGGCTGAAGCCAGCCATGGTGGCCAAGTTAATTGTCAATACACATACCACATACTGAGTTGATTAGCAGTACATAGTAAGATCAGGAAGAGGGGAAGTTATTTCCACACTAAAGGAGTGAGGTGGTCTATCCTGGGGAAGAAGGGGAGAGGGCCATATGGCAGGGCTGTAGTGTTAGGAGTGAGGTAGGAGTGAGGTGGTCTATCCTGGGGAAGAAGGGGAGAGGGCCATATGGCAGGGCTGTAGTGTTGGGTCTCGTGGTTACAGTGTCAGTAGAGGAAGGGAGGCCTCTTTGAGGTGCAAAGAAGAAAAGTGTATAGAACCTCATGTTTTATGTGATGTGCAGTTCATAATTTCCACGACATATGATTAATAGGATCCCATCTACTGTATTCTTTATCTTCAACTCACCTTGTGGGTCACCTTGTCCGGTACAATATTTGAAACCACAACCGCTCACAACCTGTTTGGCTTTTCTTCCAGCAGTGCTTAAAATGTGACAATAGTGTTCTACTACTCTCATCGCGATGTTGATTTTACCTTGGCACACTGCTGCTTTGTTACACTTGTGATCGCTGCTTGCCGACGTTGTGTGTCTCCAACATGTATTGTTTGATATTTGTGTGTGTGTGTGTGTGTGTGTGTGTGTGTGTGTGTGTGTGTGTGTGTGTGTGTGTGTGTGTGTGTGTGTGTGTGTGTGTGTGTGTGTGTGTGTGTGTGTGTGTGTGGAAGGAGGGTGTTTGTGTGCACACGTGTGTGAATTTGGCCAACTGAGGAATTCCTCCCAGCTCTAGTCATTGTGTCAAGTGCCTAGAGGTCACGC
>OOFB01036275.1:10470-28322 GCA_900323305.1 Trachyrincus murrayi
GCACACTTCACGAACACCGCATCACGGTGACTATAAATTCTGCTTTAGGCAGCTTGCTCAAGGATGCCTGCAGGTGGACTGTGGACATTGGGGTGTGTGTGTGTGTGTGTGTGTGTGTGTGTGTGTGTGTGTGTGTGTGTGTGTGTGTGTGTGTGTGTGTGTGTGTGTGTGTCTCTCTCATGGGTATCGTCTGTTGGGGTCAAATTTCTGTTGTTTGTCATCATTGGACAGTTCTTAACTCCTTCAGCGATTACCTCACCCATATATAATATAAACGGGTGTACACAAAATAATACAATGTAAAGCATTGAATCAAGCCTAACAGACCAATGGTGGTAACATTTTTCTTGCCATTTGAAAAATGCCCACTGGCTGTGTATAATATTATGATCTGCCCGACGCAGACAAAGGAAATAATACAAATGTTTCATCAGTGTGCGAACAGATCTCGCAATCTCTCAAAGATGGGGACAAGCTCCCCCATTCATCCGGTGGCAAGCACATGACGTGCGGGCCGCAGTATGAGGATTAGAGCGATCAGCTGAGCGCAACTCAAGACCGCATTGTTGCTTGCTGCTCGCCGCTCGGTTCTTCCATTCCCCGACGCCACTGCTTATCAGAGAGGACACAGTCAGCCAATCCTCTCCCCCTGTGTGCCTGCCTCCCTTCAACCATCAGCTGTACACTTGCCTACTATACAATGTTATCCCCACTAGCTGGGCGAGCATCAAATCACGAATTGATTATTCTGACGGTTGGTTATTTTCCAATATATGTTTTCTTCTTGACAAACTTGAAATGCTTTGTGGATTAGTCATTTTCATAAAATGGAGGTATACTAAATGGACGGAAAGCCCGGCAATTAATTGGCCAGAGATAAGACACTGCTGCCTTTGTTCACAGGACACATCTGCACTTGACTGACAAAAACGTCAGGCCGTAAAACGGCTGCTGTGTAAACACACGAAATCGGGTGTGCATCTGCCCCGCTTCGCTGGAAATATGCTATGGGTAGCTGCACTTGGCTGATAACAAATAGGGCTTATGCATACACACCTATTCATCCAAACGGCTGTGGCAGTTCAAACAACACCTGGACTTGTTGCCCGTCAACGGGAGAAAATACGGTTACAGGAATTAATTACCACCTTCCAAACACAGCTCTTTGAATACAGGCCTAGCATAAGAAAAAGAGATTATGTACAACAAATAAGAGAAATCTCCAAAGGGCCACCGAGTTATTTCATATATGCAATGGAAGTACTCTGAATGTCACCTTCTAAATCACGGAGAGCCAGCTCAGCATCGCTACGCATAGGAGCTATTTAACCTCGTACCTTGTTGGCCTTTGCCAGCAGGGTTCATTACGGCTGTAATGAGGATTAACAGAGGGCCGCATTCTGCTAACATTGTACATTGTTTGGGACATAAGCGGCTGGGGCACATTTTGAACACATTCGTGTCAACACAGCAGCAGCAGCAGCAAAGACAGTTTTCCAATGAGAACTAAACAGATCCATAATGTGTACTTAATTGATGGTATTGATTGAGCCCAGATTTTGTCTCACTCACCAATATAGAGCGAAGAGTCCTTCTTCTTGACGTGGTCGTCAATGTAGGCCACGCCCAGAGGCTGTACAGGAGTAGCTCCTATTCCCAGCAGGACCTGAGCCCCGATCAGCAGCAGATACATCATGTTGGTGTTCGCCTTGTTGGCACACAGTTCATCCTCCACCTGCTGGGCTTCCTGGCTGGTCGTGTTCAAGCACACGTCCCGCCCAGTGTCAGTACTCAACGTTTCCACAATCTTATACTGGTTCGTCAGAAACTCCGGCAGTGCCGAGAGAAGCGCGCCAAGCGCCATGACAATACCCCCGCAGCCAATCAGCCGAGGACGGTGGGCCTTGGCCCCGAAGTAGCTGACGAACAGGATCAGGGCCAGGTTGCCGATCTCGAAGCTGCTGGCGATCACCCCGACATCGGCACTCTGGAGGTTGAAGCGACGCTCCAGCGTGGTCAGAACACTCACCTGAGAGAGACGAGTTAAAACATTAGTGACGTGAAATCTAAGTGTTGTGTAATAATGCCAACGCCATGAATGAAGAGAGGAAAGGCTAGGCATGGCCTTTAGTTGTGGTGGTTTTTAACTGGTGGCACAAGTAGAAGTTAAGAAATGTATGTGTTTAAGATGAAGGTAGGCCTACTCCTTTTCAAACACTGTGTTTGATATCCAGCACTACATTAGTGAATTAATTAGAAGGTTAGAAGGTTTTACATTCGGGCTATTCCTTATTTGCTTGCTGTTCTATAGATTTCAAATAAATAAAGTGTTTATTTAAAGTTAAAACCTTAGTAATTTTGAATAAAGATTGAAAGATTGATCAGTGTGTAGATACAATAGGGGTTCAAACCTGTTCCATAAGAACAACCTGGCTTTCCATCTTACTGATTTTACCTAAAAGCTGGCTTTTGCAAGTAAAGCTTCATTATGTCTTGAATAAGGCTGCTTCTTTATACTAAATGACATTGGTTTGGATTGGAACGTCTCACACCTTTAGTGTGTTAAAAAACAAAAACATGACTTTTAGGGGTGTGAATCAGTTTCTCACGATTCGATTCAGGGTCTATTCCAGTCTGCTGTGCGCTAAGAAAGGTGGTGTGGCAAATTATGGCATTAAGCAGAGTAAAGTGTGTATAAGATTATGTAGTTTTTATATTTGAAGAAGTTATATCAACTGAGCAATAATGTAAACACACAAAAGCAAACCTAAGACAAAAGGGGAAAAAAAAAACGTTATTTCTTTTTCAAATCGATTTTTGGACGTTGTGAATCGATTCAGAATCATATAAGATAAGAATCGTGATTCCAACATCCGCAATTCCCAAACTAGTTTATTGATTA
This sequence comes from Trachyrincus murrayi, assembly GCA_900323305.1. Taxonomy (NCBI): domain Eukaryota; kingdom Metazoa; phylum Chordata; class Actinopteri; order Gadiformes; family Macrouridae; genus Trachyrincus; species Trachyrincus murrayi. The sequence continues at coordinate 13,373 of OOFB01036275.1, forward strand.
GTATCATTGATATGGAGCCATAGTTTTGCATGTCAAATACAATAAATAGAACTAGTACCAGGACTGTAGAAGGACACAAGATAATAAGAGAGAGGTTATGTATGCCAAAAAGAGAAGTAAATATGTGAATAGGAATAGTGAGGCAGAAAGAAAGACAACAATTTGCAGCTTAAGAGAAGTGTACAGGGCATGTAGTGCACTGTGTACCGAGACCTTCCAATACCTAAAGGCCAAGAGACCTGTTGAATCTGTAGCTAGGGTCACTAAGCAGATTCACGCTGGCTGAGGCATTTTACAAACAGCAGAAGGACAGGGGCTCTCATCTGATCCAATCCAGTTACCACAGGTCTCAGCTAGAGGTGTGGACAGCAGCGTCTGCTCTAAAGCTGAGCAGCGAGGGGGTAAGCCCTTGTTCTGAGCATTGCTCTGAATTGTAAGCCAAGCCTAGAAAAAACTAAAATATATTTTCCTTTCCTTAAAACCCTATTTTCCTTATAAAGTAATTTGTGAAAATTAGTTTGACATTTAAAAAAATATTAATAAATAAACGGACACCCTGAGAGGTGCCAAGATGTCTTCTACCATAAGCAGCTCACAGGAGGAAGCACGGCTTCCTCGTGTCTATGGCACCAGTGTTTAGAGCCCCTGCAACCAAGACACACATTTTAAGTCCAATCATCCAATCATGAATGCTTTACAACAATAGCTCAGCCCAAGTCACTGCTAGGTTATGGACCTGCGACTGAGCCAGGGCCTGATATCCAGTCCATGCAAATCATGCTCCATGTAAATTAGGGCTGGCGTGTTGACATCAGTAAAGCCCTATTCAGAAATCACATGTCTTCTCCTGTCTTCTGGAGTGCTGCTTCTCAAGACTCTTGCATCGTGGAATACTTGAAGCTGAGTAATAGACACAAATGTTCCGCTCCATATATGGCCGTTTCAGCCTATTCCTTGGGCCTGGGAAACTAAGTTTATAGAAGAAACAATAAACTGCTAGATAAACTGCAGGATGGTTCCTCCCTATGGATCCTTACCTCTGGTTAGGGGATACATTAGTCTCTACTCTACTGTGTTTGGTGTTGGCACTTAAATACTTCACTTCAGTTAGTATTCAAAGCGATTACAAATACATCTGCATACTATGTGAAAACTGTATAAAGTTTATTTTTTTCTATTTTTTACCACTGTCCCTTTTAGAGACTATTAGCTCCAGCAATATTATATTATGTTATATATTGATGAGATAAAGCATACACCACACTGATCTAAATTCATATCAGCATCTTGCTGGTAAGCCACAGCACATTACTGGCTAGCTATAAATAATTAAAATGATATACATTAAAAAAAAAACAGCATAAACTATTGTTTCAGGGAATCGGGCGACCTTGGGGAACCTGTGATAAACCAATTTCCAGTGGCCTCACTACTGCATACTAAAAACAGTCTACGTGTGCATTATACGTTTGACTAAAAACATCTAGCTTGGAGTAAACTGCAGATCACATCCCGATTAACAATGTGCACAACATCAGACCCACATGCGACACAGCGTGTGTCCCGGACGAGACACGAGCGGCGGCACCGGCGTGTCATCGTCGGTGTAGTAAACAAGCTAGGCTACACGTCAACTCTTCCAGACGAGTCAAAGTTTATTATTATTATTATTATTATTATTAGCACTGTACTGATGTTCGACTGAACACATAGGATAATATAGGACATATCATGCGTTTATATATATAAAGCTGGCGTGTTAACTTACCAGGTATGCTCCGACGGTGCCCTGTGCCAACATTAGGGCGCATTCCGAAATCAGAAATATCTTGATATTGGAGAAGCACGATGAGTTTCGGCGGGGGCCATCTCGTTGGAGAACCTCCCCGCCGCTCCGCTCCGAGTCCCTGTTGTGTTTCTTCACCTGCATCCTTCACGACCACACACACACACACACACACACACACACACACACCCACACCCACACACACACACTTCACAGCATTGCAAAACCGTAGATAAACATAAAAACACCACCGGTTCGCGGTTCGCTTCCCCCGAAAGACCAGCTAGGCTCGGTGTCCTTGTCGCACTGTGGCGATCCTCTCGTTCACACTCATTTCTGTCACAACATCAACTGTGCGCCGCGAAAAAACCACGTCCAACTCTAAAAAAAGGGCAGTGCTTCCGTAGCACCTATGCATTTGCCTTAACTCAACGATTGTCAACGTGAACTCCCTTAAAGGCACAAGTGAATGAAGAACAACGGCGAATTTGGTTCGGATATCATGTTTCAGCCCGACCATCTATCTCCTCGGCCGGACCGGGCTCCATGCGTGGAAGTTGATCAATCCCAAACGCCACGTTGCCATCGCTCCGGAGCGCCGCGGCTCTGGTTGCTGCACACTGCGCGTGTTGTACGCACAACTGCGTTCGAGTGAGCTCTGCCTCTGATTCAAATGCTCTTTTTCGATCGCAGCCCTGGTGGCCGGTGTACGGCATGTCACGGTCTGCTCAACTCGGTTGGGTATGTAGGCGTGATTTGAAGGAGGACTACAGTACAACTGGAAATGTGGAATACACGAATGAAATACAAAAAACAAAAAACATTATTCTAACGTTTTGAAGTAAGATTCAAGATTCATTAATTCGACTACAAAACAAAATGAATATTAATGATGGATATATTGCTTTATTAACTAATGGACTGTCCTGAAAGACTGCCCTGACATAGGCCTACTATTATATTATAGCAGTATGCCTTCAAATCTAAAAGTCTCTTTTAATTAGAGACCTATATTGACACACACACACGCACGCACGCACACACACACACACACACACACACACACACACACACACACACACACACACACACACGCACGCACACACACGCACACACGCACACACACACTTTTGCTCTCAGATTGTTTGTGTCTGATCAGATGCTTCAAGTCACATAGAAAACTTATACATGATTCATGTAACCATTGCCATAAAACCAAAACCAGATCAAATATAATAAATACATCAAAAATAATAGTTGCTGTTGTGTAGTTGTTGCCTGGGTGTGTTCATTTCTGGTGATGAAAGTGTGTGTCTGTATGAATGTATCTTACTGTTCATCTACTTTCGGTTCGTCAGAACTCGAGTCAGGTTGTAAAAGCATGCCGAGTATTGTTCTCCTCTTTGAATTGGCTGCTATTTATAGCATTTTAGGAAAGGGTGGTTTATAGAATGGAGGCCCTGCCCTTCAGCTGGGAACCATTTGGAAACTTAAGTAGGCGCTGGAAAGACTGAGTGAGAATGCTTAAAGCCTTAACATTTCCTGTTATTTTGCAGTTGAAAATGTCAAATCTATCACTTCACAATTCTGACGTAAGTAGAGTTTCCAACCACTGGATTTTAGTGAACTAGCTAACTTGCTTAAAGGTTAAATAAGATACAAGCATATCCAATTTAAAACGGGAGTACAACTGCTGTTACTGCAACAGCAACAATTTGGTTAATATGTTTGTGTCCTTTTATAGTGGATACAATCTATCTTCAGGTTTGTTGTAAATAGAAACAACTAAGTGAAAGTAGCACGTTTACGGCTTTCATGATTTTCTTTAAAGTCTGTGTAAAGTAAATTCAGTGATTTGTTTCTAAACATATTATACATGTTAGAAAATCATTGCTGAAGACATGTGAAAAGACTGAACTATGTAGTACTGAATTGTGGAGTTAGACCTTTAAACTGTTTTTTCATTCCATTTGTTTTCCAGATTTTTTGGGCGGGTCTGAAATGGGGGCTCGATGACACACTGAGGCCCCCGGAGCCATGACCCCGCCCCTAACATTATATAAACACTAGAGCGTATGAGCGTCAGTGGTTCTCCCGCTCTACTAACTTAACGTTGCACTTACTACAGCCTACAGTTTGCTAGCTAGCTATGCCTTCGTCCCGCAAATGCATCTTCCCTGGATGCCAGAATTTACATTTACATCCATGGTGCAGCGCCCTAACGTGATTTTACATTGTGTAGTAGAGATGGCTAGCGAAACCCAGTATTATATGGGCCCCGAGGCTAAATTACACCAAAACTGTACCTTTTAACATTTTGGTGTAAATTATTATCACCTTCAACCTCTCCTCTTCCGTTTCGAAGCTGACAGTCCCGACAGAGCAGAGGAGAGGCTGCAGAACCTTCGCGAGTACAAAGCCAATACTTAATCAATACACCTGTTCAACAAGCATAAACATGTAAACATGTAGAAAGCAATATTTTAATCTGCTCTGTCCACAGTCTCTCATCCACCACCGTTAGCCGAACTGAGTGGTTTCAGCGCCTTCAGCAGACACGCCCCAGTGTTTCAGAGTAGAGAATACTGCTTATTTTTTTATTTTGAAACAATTTTTTTTAATCGTTCAAATTTGACTGGGTGGTTAATAACACATTTTTCTGTGCTCAGAATACTTAAACTCACATATTTATTTTTACTTTACACATAGTTTAAGTATTTAAACGTCACAGTTTAAATGAGCTTTAAAGTACATTTTTGAGTGCAATGACAAAAGTGATTAACACTTAATACACAAAGGAGACAGGCAATGAAGAGCGCCAGATTGGGCCAATAGGAGTTCAGAAGAACTAAAGGAGACAGCCAATGAAGAGCGCCAGATTGGGCCAATAGGAGTTCAGAAGAACTAAAGGAGACAGCCAATGAAGAGAGCCAGGTTTGGGAATATGTGGAAGGTAAGCTGTAACCCTCCCAAGACCTTCACATTAAGGGTTAATGATGATGATGCTTCATTAGTGGTTAACCCTGGACTGAAAAATACAAAAACAGACTAGACTAAACTAGAATATCAATATTGAATTCAATAGAGACATATTTTGAATTGTTTTGTTTTGAACATTAGTTTGAGCAATGTACTGTCTTGCCACCATCGCTGTGTGCCTGTAGGCCTGTGTCAGTGAAATAGCACATGAATCAATAACTGTTGACCCCCAGTACTTTATTGACAGAAAAGTTAAAATGTCTGGCTGTTTTAGTGAAGACAATAATTAGTGACTGAGGTTCACAAGTAGTGAACAGGTGCAAATGGCAGTTCATGTTTAGTCAATGACTCAACTTGATTCTGAGGGATGTCATCTTTTAAAGTTTCTTTTTCTTCTTCATGGCGGATGCCTTCAGCATATCTGGCACCAGGCACTAGGTTGCTAAGTGTTACTTCTCTGGCCTGGAATTTCTCGTTGAGTGGAGGGCCTCTTTATATGTCAAATGAACTCACCACAGGCATTCCACAGATGATAACACACACACATACACACACACACACACACACACACACACACACAGCATTGCACCTGTTTTATTTACCAATTTGGATACATACATTATTTTAATCTTGAAAGTCCCACTAGAGTAGGTCTATTACTGCATTTTTGAACGGCTTGTTTTCCATGGTCGCTAACTAACTGCCACTGTAGCATCACACGCAAACAATTGACAGTGTTAACGTTTCACGTGCGACAAGCGAGTGAAAAAGTCGTACATATTTGCCTCGAATATAAATATCTACAGTATTACATGTCATTTACATTCCCTTATATGGTGTGACCGATAGGGACCTGGTGCCTGGAACACATCTCGCTCCCAGGACAGCGTTTCAGTTCTTCAGGGCACTTTAATATTGAATGAAGCTAAGGGCAGTCAAATGGCATTTCCACTCTTGGTGAGACTTACTTAAAATGTCAAGAAGCACTTATTGAGATTGTGTTCTGTCTAAAAATAATGTGCCGGGCCTCTGTCCATGTCTAAACCTATCACATATGTTTGCACCTGCATCACTAGAGAAAGCTAAATCACAGTAACACACTGTATTCAATGCTTTGAAAAGTGGTTCCAAAGAATGAGGAAGTAAAGGCCTTATTTCTCTTTTCTGCACACCTGAAATCAAAGAAAAAAACCCACCAGGAGTTGCTCCATCCCACACTCTATTTTTGTTTGTCAATACACTCCAAAACGACACATGAGTTTCGTTTCACTGGTCCTGCGCCTGCTAGAAAGCCCCTTCTGCTAGAAAGGCTTTAGGAAGTCAGGTGACGCAACAAAGTACATGTAGGGAGGAACTCGTGGTGGATGAATGGCTCAAACACAGGACTTTGACCCAGGAGACCGGGGTTTGTGTCCCGTGTTACTTTTAGAATTATTTACTTATTATTTTCAGTTTTCAATTTTCAGTTGCAGTTTGGTTAGGTTTAGGCAACACAACTACTTGGTTAGGTTTAGGCCCACGCACACACGCACACACACACTTTTGCTCTCAGATTGTTTGTGTCTGATCAGATGCTTCAAGTCACATAGAACACTTATACATGATTCATGTAACCATTGCCATAAAACAAAAAGCAGATACAATATAATAAATACATCAAAAATAATAGTTTCTGTTGTGTAGTTGTTGCCTGGGTGTGTTCATTTCTGGCGATGGAAGTGTGTGTCTGTATGAATGTATCTTACTGTTCATCTACTTTCGGTTCGTCAACACAAATACTTGGTTAGGTTTAGGCAACAGGCTAACGCTGAAACCACGTAGCTTGCATGTTTGAATCATTGTCTTTGCGTTGTGTAGTTATCTGAGCTGTTATGTTATGTGTTATATTATGTAACTGTTTGATGTTCTTTCAATAAAAACCTAGATTTTAGAGTGCCCCATGATGACGTATTTCTTCTTCTTCTTTGGATTCCCTTCCGGTAAGCTGAAGTTCGCCATTGCTTTGCCGAAAAGTACATTCCTTTTAAGGTTTTTGAAGCATAAATGCAATCAATAAAGTAAAAGGCTGATGAAAAACGAAACTACTAAACTAGACTACTAAAATTATCATAGCCCTACAGGAAGTGATGCAATTAGCAGGTAACCTAGGGGTCTAGGACACTTGAGCACGTGAGCTGACCTGGGGTCTCTTTTATATGAAAGGACATGGGGCGCTGGACCAGCGAAACGTTCGTATGGGTCGTTTTGGGGCATATTGACAAACGACCTATTCTGTCGTTTGGGTTGGAGGACGGGCTGCTCTATTCAGTAGCACAGTTGGACTGCATGTTGATATTGGCTTGGAGCCCTTAGAGGGCATTCGAAAGGCTAAACCAACCAAAGGACTAGGCACTGAGTAAACGAAAGCCAAACAAAAAGCTACTTTAACCGGAAAGACAAGTCAGATTGCTTACAAAATAGTCACTTATGAAATATTTGAGGCCAGCAGAGTGCTGTGAAAATCCAACTCATATTTCTCTATATCTTGGGACAATGGGGCCTGTCCTCACCATACATCTGCAGTCATTTGCCTAAAAACACACTTTCACAAACAAATACAATGTAAAGTTTATGTAATCATATTCAATCAATTAATGAATGGTAATTTAAATTTCTCATCTTAAAATGTGAATTTCAATCTGTTTGGATTAAACCAATACAAGTAGGCAATCTTTTTACTAATTGGACTCTCTATCTAAAGGACTAACTAGAAATGTTCCATATTCCACCCATAAAAAGATTCTTATTGAAGATGTCTGCTCTGTATATTCAACATCTGTTAATGGAGAATGCTCATCTAACATGATGGAACAACAAAACATATCACATAAAAACCATACTTTGACACTTGATGTTTTAATTGGAAAATCCCTTAAAGACAACAGTCAACGGGGAAGCACTTAACCCTGTTCTTTTGTAAATGATAGAGAACAAAAGCATAACCGTAGTTAAGTTTTAGTTACAGTTTAAATTACTCAGCAACTCAAATCAAACATTTTCTTGATTCAAAGCAACCACTTAGTAAAGAGGAATATAGTCCTTATTCAATAAAAACTAAAAATGTTAAGAGTTCTTCTTCCTAACATCTCAACATTTGTGCGTCATGTATTTGAATGCTGTACTTCAACTACAAAAATGTCAATGCAAATTCTCAGGATTGTACCGAAGGGAGAGGTGCTAAACCAGTGTAAAGCTTCCATACTGAACATTCTTCGTTGCCTTGGAAATATCCTAACCTGCTCAGCATATATCCACTGTATCCACTGTTGCCCAACACATAGGCGCATGTTCTCGCATGCGTATGCTGTTTTTAACCATTTCATCCATAGGCCTACTATGTTTTCTTTGCATTTGCATTGTGTCGTTTGTTTATCTGTATTATTCATTCATTTCTTTTTCATATATATTCGCAAGCCATTTTCTTTGTGCTGATCTGAACATTGACAAGCAAGCAGACGAGTCGTGGAATCTTGCTCACCCCAGCAATGCAGTGCAACACGGTGGAGCGGAGGCTACGAGGAGCCACCGTGGAAGTGATACTGTGTGAAATTCTCAGGACTCTTCGAGGCAGCGTTACAGACCACTTACCATATTTAATCCATCAAATATGAATGGAGTGCTTCTCCGGATATACACCCTGCCTTTCCTCAAGTCAAATGCTAACCAAACTCAAAGCAACATGTAAATATAAAGTATAATACATAAATACATGGAATGTATGAAATGTACATTTTCTATACTTTTACATTTACTATACTTTTGCATGCTTTCATGTTGCAGAAGAACAGTATATAATCCTTATGTAGGTAATTTGTTAAATGGAGTTCCTTCTTTTGACAATGCAACCTAAATGAGGATTTGAGATAAATACTACGCTTAAATTACTGCAGTGCTTAAAGCTTCTGAAAGTGAGATGCAAGATGATGGTTGTTCTTTTGTTTGGCCTCAGTATTTGGCATGTTGTGCTGTGTACTCCAGGATTTTCTCCTCATCTTTTAATTTTGATAGCAGTGGGAGGGCTTCCTTCCTGTCAGGGTAATGACATGTTAATGGTCTCCTATGCTCTCTATAGCAGTCCTTCACCCCAGCTGTCTAATGACTGCATCAGTCAGGCTGATGGATGCCTTCAGTGTTCTCACCAGCTTGCTTTGAATAATGTTCCCGGTTACCAGCATCCTTGTTGGAAGCCCTGATTGGCATGCAGGCAAGGGTCTGACAGCATAGATTATAACTAGTAGTAGTTAAAGGCCTTATCTACTTTGCCCCGAGAGAACTACCCACACAATGGGTAGGAAACTCAAAACAAACCACTGCTGCACATTGTGTACTAATCCGTTTTTGTTTTTATAGAAGAAACTGAATCTTGGAAGGGGTGTGTTCTTTGGTTACTTGCTTTATATTTGGTGTTTTCCTTTCAAGCTGCATACATTTAAATTGAATTACAAAAAAAATGCAGGGATATGCATACTATATTCTTAAAACAGCGAGACGGAAAGAAGTATGTCTTATACAAAGAGTGCGTGCCTTAAGTCTATAAGACGATTTATTTGCATAAGTACATGCAATGAAAAGCAGCTTTCAATAAAACAGCTTTAAGGAAACTGCATTTCAGTCGAATGTTGTTCCGTGTATGGCTTGGTTTTGCATAACAGGAAATGTATTTAGAAAATCCACCCGAAACTGTAGTCCCTACTTGTATCACTGTTGCGTGTTTGACTCCGGACAGTCGTGTCTGCACGTTAGGCCTACGTCTAGAATCTGGATAGAGGTAGAACAGCTAATATTGGCACAGAAATAAAATCGCATTTTGGCTACCGAGCGATTTTTGTTATTTTTATTGGACCTTTATTTATTCAGGAAGTCTCATTGATGTTGAGCACCTCTTGCACACGCATTAAGCTCTACCCCTCTCTCGTGGCCACAGTCAATAATGCAACACAAGCGCTTTACGGGCCTAGGCTAAATGATATTCAATGCCTTGCCTACTGTTTTCGTCATCTACAACTCATCTACATGATGTTATTTCAGTCGTCCGACTTGAAATCAACATGCATATTTAGGATTCACCATATTCATCAAATAAGAAAATACAACTGGCCCGCAAGCCCAATTGTGACTCAACACTCTGGAGACGTAGTGGCCCAGTAGGCCTATATATAATGTGTTACATTATCTGTGAGTGGCATATCATTAATAGTGTCCCCACCAGGCTTGCATTCATTATTGGGTGACAAAAGAGACCAACTAGAAGGAGTTCTATATATCCTTGATAACAGAAGAGTTTCAGTGCTAGTGGTGAGTGCATGTCGAGTGCATGCTAGGAATGCATGCACTCGGATTGTGGCTTTGTAGCAGAGCTCATATTAGAAATAGGTAACAGATTATTAGTACTGCTACTGCTTTTTCTTGGGTTGCAGCTCAGCATTTAAAACACAGGAAATATCTTGGCAAATATACTGTTGGATCTATGTGATGTAATGTAAAATGTCCTGAATTAATTATACTTGAACTCTAAATAGCCAACGGATGAACTGACGATATGTTGCATTCTGTATGCCTACAAGCCATTGACATTTGCTGTTCACTAAATTGTACAGGTTGAAGGAGAGATGATTATATATACACACACCGTATATATAGGCTACTTCAGTAGACCTATGTCTTGAATGTCCTGGGTGTTAATTGGAATACATATATTTTTTGTAAATAACATGATTTATACTACATTTTACAGGGTGAGTAACTGTTGCTTTAAATAGCTATCCATCTCCAGGCCCTCCATTAATATCTGTAAAATATGTTAGATTAGATCTGACAGAATGTTATAAATCCCTGTGGTGAGATTTGATTGTGGTTCAAGTGTGTGGTTCCTAGTATTAAACATGTTGACAGGAGAATAGTTGGACAGCCCTGGCATTATCAATCAGTGGCTGTGTACAATCTGCAAGAGGAAGCTCTGCTACAATCAACTAGACTAGTGTACCTTAGGTTAATGGTCAGACACAGACATGAAGCAGAACAATCAAGCGATATCACACAGGCCTATTAATTACAAATGTAATTTGAGATAAAATTGTTCTGGTTTTTCGGCCCAATTATGATACGGAGGGATTGTAAAACTCCACGCTGTGACTCTCTGACACCACTTCCGAAAAACTTGGTACTGACATGCTCACGTAAAATGCTAATTAACCTTTATCTGCCCATACGCTCCTTTAATTTATAATATTCACACCGCCTATCGACGGTGTCAGCCTCTAGGTTAGCTCTTGCTAATAATTGGATCTATTTCCACTGGAGTTTCCTCTTGTAATCATCAAATACAAACCAAGCCTACTGTGCAAGTTCACAGAGGGCTCAAAAAACTGACATAACCTGTTGTGGCAGTTTCCCCCTGCCACATGCCATCTACTGTGGCTTTCCAGGGCTTCTCCAAGAGCAGGACACAGGCAGTTGATGAGTAAACCGGTTTATTGTTCGTTTGTGGTAGTCTGACCAACAGCGCAGGCGGTACATGCTGGAGCTCCTCCTGAGTGTGTTTGCTGGTGGCTGGTTTAACCTGTGGGCCTGATTGGCCAATGCCCCACAGGTGTGCAACCTCACCCAGTCCCAGAGTCGAATCAGTCTAACTCCGACCAGGTGAGGCTGCTTAAGCCAGCCACCAACAACACACACTCCACACCTGTGCAATTCAAATGTCTGAAACACGTACGGACAATATAGGCTTATGATTTACCTCTTAAACTATAGTTTAGACAAATCTACAGTAACTAAATGTATGCTTTGTGTTAGCACCTCAGAAAGTTATCAGTTATCAGGACCCATGGTTACCTATTTACTATTTAGTCACTATTTAGTCATTTAGCGACTGAATTACGATTGAGGTCTGTAAGAAACTGGTAGTGGTAATGGCTAGGCATCTTGCTCAACGATGCCCACAGGCTAGGCTGCGGTCATTGAGGATCAGACCCAGTACCTTTGGGTTAGGAGTCAAACACCCTAACCCCTGAACAATCTTCCCCCTGAATCCCATTGGCAGAAATGCAAGGATATATCAGGAGCAACCAGGAAGTTTTCATAAGCAATCTATTAACAGGATATGGAGTGCATCACTGCTCTCCATCCACTGAATACTATGTGTCTCTTATTCTGAAACTGTGAAAATGCGGATCAATTGGAGTTGTGCTTGAATGGGGACCACATTCATGGTCAAGGGACTGCATTCACGCATGAACAACGCTTCATTAGTTACGAGCCTCCTCGCCACTCGACCGCGTTCACCGTGGTGAGGAGGAGATAAACCGCTAGGCCTACTCTAGGAAGCGGGTTCAATTCGAGCGACCGGACAACGGGATTGGATCAAAACTGGTGGATATCACTGCTCCTTGAGGAGCAGTGAAGGGTGGCCTCACTGTGTCACTCTGGCTCATTACCCACGCACATCAACTCCCATGTGGCTGGAATGTGAGGAGGTGCAGAGGGGACAATATGAACTGACATCACTACTATGTCTCAGATCAACCCAACAACCATCAGTGGGATCAGTGAGCAGGGGTGCACATTTGGTGTGGCAGGTGTGGGGGGGGGGGGCAACAGCAGGAGTTGGTCAGCAGTAACTGGCAAATAAGGCCTTTTATTAATAAATCTGAATTTTCAACTAATAAAGACTTTTTGAATCGCATGCTTGGTAAACCAAGTCCAACCATGTTCATTGTGCAATCATTTATTCATACATTTCTTATATTTAGTATATTTATATTTACTTACATTAGCATATGCACTTTACCCACTTTACTGCTATACAAGGATAGCACCACTGTTTACCGTAGGCTTTTGTAGGTAAAACCCACTTTTTGAAAAAACCTACTCTTGTTGCTGTTGTTGATTGTTGAATGTAAGTACAGTGTGAGTTACTGTACCAGAGTCAAATTCCTTACATGTGTAAAAGCATGTTTGGCCAATAAAACCCGATTCTGATTCTGATTCGTCTTGTTATTATATAAAAATAAAGTGTAACACTGGTAAAAGAAAAATGTAATTGCGCCAATGTCATTGGGAGAGTTTTGAATGGATTTGCCATTCACTGTAGCTGACTGACCTTTTGAGATATGCACATTTACATTTTGACAAATGAGGTGGGATCTTCTTTACCTTCACGTTAACCAACACAGTATATGGCAAATAAAATGTAATAAATGTAATCAAATGTAATAAAAATCTCATTCCGATATTCTTCTTTGCGAAGGCAAGGCTGCAAAAAATAAGACACCCACATGCAGGTTCAACTCAGGTGCACTTTTAATTTCTCTCCCTATTCATTCAGCAACCAGTGTTTATACTGAGTGGTACAATAGTAATGACGCATTTTGAAGGCTAACTGTTACTTGTACATTTTCCTAATGGGAGAATTTGACACATGTTGGCAGGGGTCTTTTCATCGTGTTGTGTTGTTCCAAGTGCTTCGTATGACACTGTGCTGATAATCTCTCATTAGGCAACTTGCACCAACACACAACCCTATGTGCATATGATCACTAAAGCTTTAGGTATATAGACTGCATATATCAGTCGCTCCATGTATGGAACAGATGTTCCAGGGCCATAATCTGAAACATCTGTGACATGAAGGATGAACTATGACATCATCTTTGTTTTGTGACCATTTCCACCGTAGAGAACAAACAACCATCTCCCTTGTGTCCAGGTAACACAAGCAGTTGAATGCTGGGGTATAATTGAATTGAATGCTGGGTGATGAATCTTCATGAGCTGACAGAAATGATGGTATGTCCTCACTGAAATGTCCCCTGCACATGTATTATAGACCCTGCTAAGATCAAATAATAGGTATGTTAATGCTTTTGACGGCTAAAATATTGAGAATTGTATAGCTAGCCTCTCTAGACCTTTACCCTAAGTGTGGATGACTGGAGCAATGAATATGTAGAAACATGTCTTTGCCCTTATGTCCTCTCCCAGCACCACCCCTTCCCTCTGAGGTTAACATACTTATGCATATTGGACAATAGTTCAATCGGTTCAATCTACTTGTGATGTCACAAGTAGCATGTTCTACACATAAAACCAATTGCACAGCCAACGCCATGCTTTCATGACACATGGCTCTCAATGTAAACGCAGCCTTATTTTGTAGGAATTCATATTTTCTCAATATTATATCATATATCATATAATATTATATCAAGATTTCCCCCTTGAAATAAAAATACCTTCTTAAACCCCACAACTTTGCAATGACCTCATGGCAGATCCTACACTGCCGTCAACATTTGGAGTTAAGCGAACATGTTTACTCAATGATCTGCACTACTTTCATGTTTCTTGCAATTAAGTTGCTTTTTGGTTACCTCTCAGACAAGCAACATCATGTCCAAGATAGCTGTTTGTAACCAAATATACTCGTACAATTATGGCTTTGTTGAGTGAAAAAATCGGCCAACCAGAATCAGCTTGGAGCAGACTGGGAACGGAATTGGTCTCCATGCCATTCAGATATTTTGCTTGATCCGGAACATGCTCTTGATATTTGGAGATTTTATACAAGAAGGAAATGCACACTGGAGACTCTTGTTGAACATAATAAATCTCATTGTTGAACATAATAAACCTTTCAAAGAGCTTTACCCACATCGCAAAATGATCCCTAAACATCACTTCATTATCCCAGATCCATTCGAAAAATAGGTAAAATGATCCATGTTTGGGCAGTGAGATTTGAAGCCAAACACGTTTTTCAAGAGGTCCCTGTGCTTCAAATGTTAAATAATCAGCTCTGCAAAGTGCTACTAAAACATTGACTTGGAGTAAATGTTTTACTCACTGAAGGTTCTAGGTTTACACTGCAGGTGTTGGAAAGCACTGAAGCAGTGTCAACACCAGTTATAGAGTACATTTGCAGAGTACAATATACACTCTGAGTTTTTGCTGTGTACATTATTGATCTGATAATTGATTAGGTCAGAGGACCCATCACCAAGGTCATGAAAATGTGTTCAAAGTATCAATCCTTCAGATTGTACATCATTGCATTTTCATTAAAAACTAAATGAGAGAGCAAGAGCGAGAGAGAGAGAGAGAGAGAGCTTGGATTGAAAACACTTTGCTTAAACACACAAACCAGCTCCA
>OOFB01036275.1:32787-68945 GCA_900323305.1 Trachyrincus murrayi
AGTAGTAGCAGACAGACATGATCACACCAATTCAAGTTTCAGACATTCAAGTTTCAAGTTTTATTGGTCACATCACAGTTTACATTTTACAACATAGAGCAGTGAGTGAAAAACATTATGTGCTGGCCCCGACAGCAGACAGCAGTAATTGAAGGAAAAAATAGATTAAAAAATAGAATCTAAGATAAAGTTAGAAATACAGTATAAAATATACAAAAAAAACAAAAAAATATGGATACAGTTATCAAAACAAAATATAAACAAAATATATATATATAAATCAATGTAATAAAATATACATTGTTATATAACATACATTCATTCAAACTTTGTGACAGGTTGAGCCACTCGATGATGAAGTTTGTCAACAGATGATGAATCCACTTGTCAGCATCGTATTGCCCTGAAGAAAACAGAGATGGGAACATCCGCCCAGATCTTCAGCTTCATTGGCTCAGTGTGAAGGCATCTTAGCACCCCTTCTGGAAGCGACGTGGAACCATTTCCATCAACCTTCATCCACAGGTTGAGTAAGCGGCTGCCAGACATGGCTGTAAACATTTCAACAGCGGTGTATTGCATTTGGGACTTTCCAGGTCATTTGTTCAACAATCCAGAAATGACAAATTGGTGAGTTTCAAGTTGAATGAACGAATCCTCTGAAAATTAGGATTCTGCAAACATCTGGACTTGGATCCAGGCAGGACATTTCACAGACAGCCTCTTATTTACTTTAATCAAAACATGCGTTTCCTTTCATCCAGTTGTTCAGTTTGTCTTTTCACATTTAGTAACTGCCTCATTCTCACGGATGTTTTCCAAGTTTCAATCTCCTTGAAACCTTTTTAGGAATTAGGATTTCGTTTTAGTACGTATGTTTAGCAACAGACACCGAGTATTAGTGGTGACATATTTTGCTTATATATCTAGTGTATAATGTATGTAATAATGTATTAATATATTCCAGTTAATTTGTTCTCCTTCGCTTATCTTTGCTGACCACGGGCCCCTTAGCTGTTTCCTTTAAAATGCGCGAAATTAAGGAACCGAATGAGAATGTGTTTTATGGTTCCCGCTGAAATGTGTTTCCTATGTTTCCTATGTGACCATATTAGACTATTAGACTTTAAAGGACTCATTAGGGAAGGGTGTGCACAAATGAGATAGCTACAGTATATAAGCCACCACAGTACCATGGACTCATTAATTTGAGTGGCCCCAGATGTGCCATTATTGCCAACTGTAACAGAAATTGTTTGCAAAAATATATTTTTTTCCCATTTGAAGTTTGCTAAATCTGAACTAATGATTAATTTTAGCCTGTGTTAACTCAGCAGATCATCTCGTATTGTGACAGATCAGAGCTGTGGTGAGAAGTCTCCTGGGCTCTGTGTCTGTTCCCGCTTCCGCTTCTCTTAATATATTTTAAAGCCAGCTGCTGTGGCTTGGTGGCATGTCATCTCACTCTCTCTCTCTTCTCTCCCTCCTTCTATCTCCCTCTCTCTCCATCTCTCTCCATCTAAAGGGACAATACCTGTGCAGCTATATTTAGTCAGCTCACACTGTCTGTGGAGTGTGTGTTGTTGGTGACTGGTCTAAGCAGCCTCGCCTGGTCCGAGTCAGACTGATTAGCCTCTGGGGTTGGGTGAGGCTGCACACCAGTGGTGCATTGATCAGCCTTAAGGCGCTTAAATCAGCCATCAATTCAACAACAGCGTAACTATGAGCAATTTATTTCTGAATTTACAAATACAAACAGTTCATTGAACTCTTTGGGAATACATATTTCAGACATAAATAGAAACCTGCACATGTATAGCACTGCCAGGGTTCCATAGCAACCATTAATGAATGGCAACCTAAGACACAGAACACACACACAACAGAACACAACACAACACATTTGTAATATTGTTGCGTTTAACTATCAATGTAAATATATATTGTTTCATTAAAACGGAATGGATAATCAATCAATATATAATAGTCAATATAAAATAATCAATAAGGCTTTATATGAGTTAAGTCCGCCGGCATAAACATGTTAACGTAATCACAAAAAGAATAAGTTAAATCATTATATATATACATACTATTTACAGTGTGTTGAATAGTTAATGACATTGGCAATGAGCTAATAAGGTGAACAAGTCTATATGAATTACTTGAATATATATATATAAATTATTAAGTAATTCATAATATATATGAATTCCCAAACAATTCATATAGACTTGTTCCCCTTGAATACCGTACATATTTATGGTCCCAGAGTTGGCTATATTCTTGTTTACTACCAGAAGCACTTTCTCCTCCACACAGCTATTCAACAGCTTCAGGCTTTTAAGTTGTTATGAAAGAAGACTGACTGTAGGCATTTTCCAACATCCATCAAATGAAACTGCTGCTGGGCTTCATAGCACCTTGGATATATTAGTTTCCTTTTACGTTGGAAAGGCTTTTAAGTTTGACAAAACTGTTGTAGCATAAATAAAAAAAACACTTTTCAATTAGGCAGGGGTTTAAGCAGGGGTTAAGTCACATGCATAATAATTACTAGCCTATTTCCACTTTGTTAACATGGACAATATGGTATGTAGGCGTCAGTTAAAATAAATCACATACGTGGGCATATATTTACCTGACATAAAAAAAAATATGAAGCGTTCCTGTGGGATTAAATACGAAAATGACAATGTGACGCTTTACGTTCACACGAAAACAATTCCCCAACTAAAAAAAAACTACAGAGACAGAGGCAGCATTGCGTATGTTCAGGTGGCTCACAGCTGTCCTTGCAAATAAACAAGTATACAGTATGAACGCCCTTGTAGGCCATGTCAGGCTGCCCGCTGCCTAACTAGTAACTGACCCTCCTGGGTCCTCGTCTAAAGAAGTTAAAATCACTTGCCACGTGTCTCGTCGACCTTTTCATGCTTATAGGCAAACACGATTTTCTGAATCGACACATGCTAACCAACGTTTCTTTTTGGCACCTCCCGTAGGAACCAACACAATACATATTCGCACAATCAATCGCACAACACATATGTGGAAAGTTAAAAACAACGTCCTTGACTTTCTCATTGTCAGTAGGTAGAAAAGTGCATAGGTGAGATGCGGTTCAGACTCAATCTCACTTTTTCTTTTGAAAAAACAAATCGATCAGAATTTTCCATCTCAAAACACGAAGTGTGAACTGTGTGTGGCGTTACTTTATGAGTCACCCCAGCACCGACGGCAACAGCAACAGCAACACAGACGCGGATATATTCGCAACTAATAGCTCCGTTACTGTCGCTCGTTTGGCACACCGTGGCGGTGCAGAGGAATGCTGGGGAGCAGGGATTCAGCTGCAGCGAAGCCCCTGCGCGCTGCTGGACAGCCCTGGCACCACCACTGCCATAGAAATAACGCTCAGAGAGGCATCGTGCAGTTTCCTCAAGGACTCGCAATTGTTCCACAGGTAAGCTAATAGACGGCGTTTTCTTTACAGATCATTGTGCGTACGTTGCATGCAACGTTTTCAGTGTATTTGCGAACAAATAATTGAGTGTGAACGAACAGGTTATAGTGGGGGGCAGGTGCACAGGCGTTCAGTATAGACCGATGTGTCTTATTTATAGGGATACATAGAAAGTCACTCAGACTAACGAGGTTGATTTCTTTTCTGCTTATACAAAAATAGTATTGTTATTATTATCGTGGAGTCGTGTAACACAGGGAGAATTATTTTGTCATTTAGTCTGCATTAATATTTATAATTGTACATGTGATATCACTCATGTGTCTTTGAGAGTAGCCTAGTGTCTAGAATGCATTGTGTCTAAATGGTTTGCAAGCTGTAGGTTGCCTTGTAAAAGCAATATAGAGAATATAAAGGAATCATTTAAAAAACCAGGTACGTGGCACTGACCATATTCAGCATCTAGCCCATATGTGTGTTGACTGAATAATGGCATGGACATAAATTAGGGAATAGAATAAAAATAGTCATAGGGTATAAGATGTTTCCACTATCTATTTAGGAAAAAAAGACATCCGCCTATTCATTCACTAATTGCACATGTAGAAGTTGCTGTGGAGTCCCTGATGGAGAAAACACACGTCGACGACGACTCCGTCAGATTCCCTCTCGCCCGTAGTGACCGCGCTCTGATCACTATGTTCCATCAAGCCACCGAGGAGAAGAACGTGAACGGCAGCTGCGAGGAGGCGTCGTCGTCCGCCTCCCCAGCCTGCAACTCCAGCGCCGGTGGCGATGACGTGCTGCAGCTGCCCACCTTCTCCACGGCCGCCAAGGTGCGGGTGATCATCACCTTCACACTCTGTGCCGTGTCGGCCGTGTGCAACCTGGCGGTGCTCTGGGCGGCCAGCCACGGCGGCCGGCGCAAGTCCCACGTCAGGATCCTCATCATGAACCTGACCGTGGCCGACCTGCTGGTGACGTTCATCGTGATGCCGGTGGACGCCGCGTGGAACATCACGGTGCAGTGGCGGGCGGGCGACCTGGCCTGCCGGACGCTGATGTTCCTGAAGCTGGTGGCCATGTACTCGTGCGCCTTCGTCACCGTGGTGATCAGCCTGGACAGACACTCGGCTATCCTCAACCCGCTGGGCATCAGCGAGGCCAAGAGGAGGAGTAAGATCATGCTGTCCGTGGCGTGGACCATGAGCGTGGTTCTCTCTTTCCCGCAGGTAAGATAAGAGTCTATATGAGTCTATATGTAGAGGTTTTAATGTTCTCTCTCTTAGACCTTTAGTCCAGAGGCATGCACGTCATTAAAGCACAAGAAGTGCTTGTTAACCAACTTGTTAGAAGAGACGCGGTTGAAAAAAACGTGTTGAGGTAATTATGTTCATAGTCATTAACAGACGAATCAATCTGAAAACATCAACCTGAAAACACTACTTAATCGCTTGAGATTTTCTCTGGAGATCATCTCTGGAGATAATGTGCTGCCAGTCAATTTGATTTGATCAAATGTATGGGATTATTTTCTTTTACCCATTTTCAATATCCATGGGATAATTAGTATGGAATATCATTTGTAAAGGGAGGGAGAGCTTTTGCCATTGTGGCTGCTACAAACGCTCATTATTTAAAGGGATACCCTGAGTATAAGTCTGAGTTATTTAATTCAAAATTCATCATTGTGCATCCAGAAGGGGAGTTCGCTGGGATAGCATAAAGCTTTCCTTTAGCCACTTCCATTGACTTGCAGAGTTCCAGTAGCCTAGCTCATGTTCATGTGAGGGGAATACACTTTCAATTACTTTCCAAAGATTTACAATGTGTTCAGAATAGTCGCTTATTCAAAACACGTGCCAGTAACAGCACAACAAGATTGTGGATTGTCTACAAACACTCAGATAATTGAAAACACTCGGTTACCCTCCGCTTGGACTAAAACCCAGCCAGAAGCAGCTGATAATATAATTGCGCTAGCGGCGCATCTCAGTTAGCCTAATAATCACTGCGCCGAAAATAGTGCCGAATTAACTGTGTGTTTGTAGACAAACTACAATCTTGTTGCGCTGTTACTGGCACTCGTTTTGAATAAGCGATTATTACTACTGCTATAGCACTGTGTCGGCTACATAAGGCTGCTGCTGGGTGGCTTCTTCAGAAACTCTCTTCCCATGTCCCTCGCCTTCTGTGCTGTGTTTATATTTGGATTGATTTTGCTGTTTAAATGTGTTTTTGATGCTTGTTGCTGTGATTCATGACACACTGCCCCGGGGTACTGCTGCTTGGCACAGAATACACTCCTGTCTCCCCCCACCCGGGCCCGCTAGTTCATCCACAGGGGTCCCGTAGGGCTTCGCATTTTGATTGGCTGAGTCCCAATCCTCCCTGCGGGTTCGAAACACCCTTGGGCGCTGGCCCAAATGTCCTGGTGCGTAATCTATCCTGGTAGAGCAGGCAACAGGTGCGTGTTACAAGTCAAACCAGATAATGCGGTGGTCGGTGTGTTGATGATTGGCTCTAATTGCGTCGTAGCTTGTGTTTGGCGAGTGACATCAATTGAACATCAGAGAGCATTGCATGCCGCCGCGGCCAATTACCATGAAATGGATGTTCAAGCGAAATGTCTGAAACATGTCAACAAATGCAGCAATTGAGCCTCGCGTGCACAGGAGGAAAGACAAGAGCACAGTTCTGACATGTTCCCAGTAAATAGGATTCTTTTTTTCTGTCGATACTGGCACACAAACAAGTGCACAGTGGTGGCTCCCCTTCCTCAGTCTGCCTGTGACTACATAGTCTGCCCTGTCTTCTGTAATCCAAAACCCATTTGTGGCGTATCATAATGACTGTGCTTACAGAACAATAGATGATGATGACGGTATTGATAAACGTGTATAAACTCGATCGACTCTCAGACCTTTTAAGACACGATAATACTTGATCGATCCCAGACAGGCAGTTTTCTTCCAACATTTCCTCTGTGGTATCTTCTTCTAGTTCGTCGTCCCCCGGGTCTTTGGTGTTAGCACCGTACACGTGGATTCATTGACTGAAACCAAACACACTTATTAGCAGAAGGATATCGCTCATTTACTGCTACAGTGGTAGTTGTTTGTTATCTTATTTCAGGACTCATTTTCAATTCACTATTATCCAGACCCTATTTTATAACATCTATTGTAACATCTATAGGACGGATCCCTCCCATATTTTTTCATTTTATTTTAGTTCAATATCAAGCCCTGATGAGACTTGTGATGAGTGGCAATACAAAGAAACATGACATGGTTTCATACTCTGCACTTTGGTAAGCACTTGCTTGACATGATTGCCAATATGAAGAGAAATTGTTTTCAGTTTTTTTTATATATACTGTATATATAAAAAAGAGAGAGAGGGAGAGAGCGAGGGAGAGATACCCACAGGGCACAATGTTTTGGAGAATCATTTAAAAAAATGGACAGTTTTGTAACCCAAGCCCTAACTCAAAGGACTACAATAAAGTAAAACGCATGAGTGTGTATGTGGAGTGAATGGGGCGTGGCTTGGCATCATGACTTTGCCTATATATTCATGCGTTCTTGCTCTCCCCCACAGTGAGACTGGATCCGACGTGTTGCGTGGACGTCATTACCCGTTCATAGTGTGCTCAGCGTTGTTTTCTATTTGTGGCAAAATATTACGCGTAAGCTCTATAAGCTGCCTTCTGCCTCGCTCTGTTCCACTGCAACCCTGGGCGTGAGCCTCAACGCGCTCACAGTGGCCCCTGAACAGGGACCCCTGAACAGGGACGGAACAGAATGTGAAAGTATGGAGGGGGGGTGGCAAATCCCCACTTGGACATGTGCTGAGGCTGGTGGCTGACATGCAGCAGCAACAGACCCAGGCCCTGCGAGAGTTGGCATCCCATCATGTGGAGGAGCGGGCGGCTCGCTGATCCCCGGGACGGGGCCCAGACCACGACCCCGGCATCGCCGCAAGGCCGCTGAACATTGCCCTCCCGAAGATGCCGCCGGGGGACGACGCAGAGGCCTTGCTGGAGGTCTTCGAGGGTACCACCGTCGGCGGTTTCGTCCCGGAGGAGCGGACCAGTCAGGAGGTGGTGGAGCAGGTCGACCCTGGACCATTCGCCGGCCTAAGGCGGGCGGTGGGTATATGTGGAGTGAAGGGGCCGTGGCTTGGCATTGGCAGCAAACAAGGGCGGGCGGCTGATCCCCCTGGATTGACACAGCTTGTGGGTGGTGAGCATAGTGACTTTGCCTATATATATTCATGTGTTCTTGCTCTCCCCCACAGTGAGACTGGATCCGACGTGTTGCGCGGAGGAGCTGTGACTCGTCCGTTCCGCGGACATCATTGCCCGTTCATAGTGTGTTCATCGTTGTTTTTCTATTTGTGGCGAGAGTATTGCGTTTGGCGCTCTGCGTCACATTTGGTGAACACTGCCTCGCTCTGTTCCACTGCAACCCTGGGCGTGAGCCTCAACGCGCTCACAGTATTGTACACATTTCTTGAAATTAACAAAAAATCTGCAGCACTATCACATGGCAACATATGCCAAATTATGTGTTCGCTTTGCACACTGCGCCTTTTTATCCTGTTACCACATTTTTATTCCAAGCCACGTCTAGGTCAGCCAATAACAAAATTGTTTATCCAAAAATGTATAGGCCTACTGCATACTGAGATACCGCTGTGCTTTGTATTCCTGTCTGGCTAGCAAGCATTTAGACAAAAACTAATTAAGAAATCTTCTATTCTTTCCTTTTGGGGTCACAAAATGAAAATAATTGCAATTAGTGACGTGACGTAGGGGTGATGGTAGCCTAGTGGGTAAGGAACAGTGCTTTCTGACGGAGCACCGGAGAGTCATGGGTTCGATCCCTGGGTCTGCCACCATTGTACCCCTGAGCAAGGTACTTAACCCTGAGTTGCTCCAGGGGGAATGTCCCTGAAATAGTTAAGTACTTGTAAGTCGCTTTGGATAAAAGCGTCGGCTAAATGTAAATGTAAATGTAGTAACTATTATTTATTATTAAATATGACATTTAAAGTAAGGCAAGAGTAGGATTTGAAGTTTGAAACATGTTATGAATGTTCACAAAGAATAATTGCACAGAAGTGCACTTATGCTTTGCCAGTTGAAATTGTTTATTTGTAACATTCAAATGACAAACTCTGTATGTTTAATGATCTCTTTATGATGATTATGCCGATCACATTTATGTTAATATTAAATATGAATATAATTATACAGTCATAATTTCTATCACAATATACTTTGTAATCAATGTACGTAGCCTTTGGGAGAGTTGTGTTTGATAATGGATGCAGACTCAATACAGAATACAAAGTTAGTCACAATCCAACTGTCATTATATCGTCTCTTGATTAAAGAAATGGGAAGGAACATTGCCATCGTGACCGATCGGTAAACTTTTAGAACATAAAAGAGCCAAGCATTTACCGATCTGTTTCCATGTCTGTTTATCTTTTTTTGCAGATGTTAATATTTCACAATGTGACCATCACGGTGCCCGAGAACTTCACCCAGTGCACCACCCACGGCAGCTTCGTCCAGCACTGGCAGGAGACCCTCTACAACATGTTCACCTTCGCGTGTCTCTTCCTGCTGCCCCTGGTCATCATGATCTTCTGCTACGCCCGCATCCTCGTCGAGATCTCCAGCCGAATGGGGCGAGGCAACAGTGAGTCATCATCATCATCATCAAATAGATAAATACATGTCACACAATCAACGGGTGGGCATAGGATAGCGTGGAGGTTAGGGGGGGTTGACTCCCAGCTGAAAGGTTGTGGGTTTCGAACCCCAACGTCTGCAAACCCTAACCCAGGGATGCCTTTAGTCTATATGTCTATAGGCATCCCTGGGCAAGATGGCCCAACCCCTACCTGTTCCTTAATGCCCTGGATCTTAATTCACTGTACGTCGCTTTGGATAAAAGCATCTGCTAAATTACAACAAAAAAGTGGATCGTAAAAAATAAAACACGCATGCATTTTTTTGTGACTTCACTTCAACCCGACGGGAACCGGGTAGAACCGAGTAAATCTTCAGTTTTTTCCCGTTGCGTTCTAGTGGTCTCTCGGGAGGTCCATCTCCGCCGCTCGCACAACAATATCCCCAAGGCCCGCATGAGAACCCTGAAGATGAGCATCGTCATCGTCACGTCCTTCATCGTGTGCTGGACCCCCTACTACCTGCTGGGCCTGTGGTACTGGCTGTTTCCCGAGGAGATGGAGGAGACGGTGTCCCACTCGTTGACGCACATGCTGTTCATTTTCGGACTGTTCAACGCCTGTCTGGATCCGATCACGTACGGCCTCTTCACCATACACTTCCACCACGGCATCCGAAGGTATTGCCTGAACGCGGTGGCACGGACCACTTCAGGCGACAACAACAACAGGTTCCTCTCGAGGACCGTGGGGCGCTCGGCCGTTTTGCAAATGCACCGGCTCCCCGCTCACAGGCAGGCTGCGGGCTGTGATGGCAGCAGAGAACGGAGGGGCAAGACGGAGGAGAGATGTCACAGTGCTAGCAGCAGCTATGTGTCCGCCAGCGACGGGAGCAGAGACGACGGCCCGAGGAGAGTCGGCCCCATCAGCAAGGTGTAAGGGGGAGTTGGAGAGTAAAAGAAAAAATAGAATGTTCGCTACCTTTAAATCGATGCGATACTGAGTCCCGGATTTTCTATACTTGACTTTGACAACAAAAAAAATGGTTTTAATGTTTTATTTTCAGAAGAGGCTTTTGGCTTGCTGACGTCATTTGGTCAAGTAGAATGTACAATGATGTGGTTTGCTTTGGTGGTGTTGCTGCACTGTGTTTTATGTATAACAGTTAGAGTGCGGTATTTACAATTGTTTTGTTGTAAAATAAATTTGACAATTCATGTTACACAACCTACCTAGTCAATATAATGGCATTGGTATACTGTGCATTTATCTTTTACCGTTCAGGATAAATGATGTAATGTAATGTGCTGCTGAGGGACTGTGTTACAGATGGACTTGAAAGTGGTTTGAATCGTTGATTGTGTAAATATAAATGAGTATGTTCTGTACTGTGCTGTTCTTATGATTAGTGTGCACTAAAACAAACGGATGATATCAAGACAAACTGTACTTGCAATAGAACGTTATGAGTTCACTAACCTTCTTGTGTGCCCCTAAGAGAAACAATAGCATAATATATGTGGATAATTGCATGCTATATATGTGTGCAAATGCAACACGTGGATGTTGTATACATTTGAATTGACATTTTTAAATACTGTGATGCAAAAAACATACATTATTTTCCTAGCGTGGGAAAATAAACACAAAACATCAATCACTACTGCACTTTGATTGCATCGTAGATCTTTGAGAAACAGGAGAAAGTGGAGAATTACAGTAATGCGTTGTAGCTGTAACATTAGGTCAGCGGGAGCAACACGCTGAACAGAATTGAAAACCAATGTACGTGCAACACACAATAATGTATCAAGGGGATTTTAATTAAATCAAATTTAATCACCTATATCAGTGGTTCTCAACTGGTCTAGCCTCAGGACACACGTGTCATTAGTCATTAAATCACAACCCAAAAATAAATAAAAATTTTTTTTCCAATATTGCAGTAATCAACAATGCCTCCATGTACTGTTAAAAACACATAAAAACAACAAAAAGCTGCAACAATTGGGGCTATACGCAATTAAATAGTAAGCCTATTAGGGAATTAATGGGCTTCTTTCTAAAAATTAAGGTTTGGCATATGACTCACTTAAAATGCCCTTGTGACCCACTTATGGGTCGCAACCCACCAGTTGAGAATCACTGACCTATATAATGTCCCACCCAGTCTCACCCTGATGTGTACAAATAGGCCGACCATGACATGACAAATTGCGTGCCATAAGCAGGGTTTGGGTTGATATATCTCCATGTTTAAACTGTTGGATATTCACTGTTATATCTCCATGTTTACTCACTGTGGAAATTGTATTATGAATTCATTATTTATTGATTAGTTGTCCAAAAAAACAACAACAACAACTTAGAGTGATTGTATATTCCAAACACGATTTTTCTAATAAATGTCCACTGAATGCAGCTGATTCTGTACTTTGTCTCACTTTGTTCATATAGTCAGAAGCAATATAAAAACTCTGCAAACGTCTTTCTGAATAATACCACGGTTAGTGAAGAAAGTCAGATTATGGATGGCTCCAGCTGGTGATTCAGGTTCCCCCTGCATATACATCAGATAACAGTTCATTAGTCTTTGTAGAAACTGCCAAGATGGAGCCTGGCCGCTCACTTAGGCCTACACCAGTAGAAACAGTCATTCAAGACAAGATCTCAGCTAGTGTAATGAAAACACAGTTGCACATAACATAAAACAAGACAGTTGCACATATCAAGGGTTTCGTCTATGTATATATTGTTTTGCCTTTTTTGGTCTGGTTCACAAGAACTTCTCACTTAAGAGTTTGTTGCAATAAAATAGTTATTCGATAGCGAGACTATTATATCAAGTGAACATATCTTCCTGACTCATTAAGGCTGGAAGTAATCTGGGATCCAGCAGTCCTACTATGTTATAGCAACACTTCTGGGGGGGAGACGGCACAGAGCCTGCAGAGTTACACCTTGTTTCCTGTTTTGTGTCTACCGAAGAAAACTAATTTGCACGAGTGTTATGAAGCTTTTAGAAGGGGATTTTAATAAGTGTATTTCTACAGTTGCCAGTCTACATGGTGTTGATTTGAAACTGTTTTTTCACAATTTTACTACTGCAGGCCAAGTTTGTGTTAGCCAATTACGTGCTTACAGATCCCCGCCTCCAGCAACATGATTGTTCGAAACAAATATTAAGCGATAGAAAGTGAAACGCCCCATCTGAGCTCGTCTAGCTGTCATCAGACTTTAGATATTCATCTAAAGTCTAGTGATTTATGAGACTAGGCTGAGAATATTTGCAGTCTCTGGCCTCAAAGAGATTCATCCATTTATAGTAGAGTTATTTTATTAAAAAGTTCGCAAATAAACAGATTCTGCATATGTCTATAGAAAAGAAATCTTGTATTTCACGTTGGAAAAAGGAAAAAAGGACGAATTTAATCAAAAATCTATAGTCAACACTTTTGACACTTTCCCACATATATAGTTTGATGTCATGTAACCTTTCCCCTGACTGATCTTCCTCTGGCTTAGAAACCGATGTCCACACTGTCCCTGTCTTGCCACACAGTCTCACCTGGAATGGATCCATGTATTTGCAAAAGGGGAAAAAAATGGTATGACAAAGGTAGAAACCATTGGTAAAATATATTCATGAATGCTTCATGAATGACACATTAGAAAAGCATAAAAAGTAGGAATGGGAGGAAGGTTATATATAGTAATCCTAACCAACAACAGGACAGAATCCCATCCATGCCACACAGCTGAAAAATGCAAGTTGATGGATACTGATCTCCTTGTGAGATAAAATGGAGGTGTTCTTTGGAGTGAGAGGATTTCAAGAGTCATATGGAGTTAAAGCCAACTTCTGTGCCAGTCATACAGGAAGTGTTTCCTAGCTGACTGGGCATGAGGCCATATGCCAACTTTCCATTGGATGGAAGCCTCAAATATAGTTCAATCTTAATCTTTGAGGAAACACATTTAGCAAACTCAGAGAGAAAGTTGTTAGTGGGTTTGAACCAGGTCATTATTGTAACTAAGAATGTGTTCTTAATTAACTTGCTTGGTAAAATAAAGGTTGATGATGATCTGTAATAAATAACCAAAAAACAAACGGTATCTTTGACTAATCAATGGAGGATAACAGCGGTTGTTGATTTATGAATCACTTCTGTCATGAATGAGAATGGCATTTTGCAAGGTTATTTGGAAAAGTTTGTTTGTCTAAAAGACAAGTTGTTGATATGTCTATATTGTTGTGTGGTTATCAAAATGCTTTGGGAATTGTATTGGGATTTGAAAGTATTTACACTCTGTTGTTAAGAGTGTTCTTGGCAGGTTGCCCAAGTGTTAGCATCGGGGAACCTCAGGGGGACTGTTAGCGCTACATAGCTTTCCTGCACCTCCTACATAACACAGTTTGATTGAAAGCTGCCCAGCCGCAAAACACCAGCCATGTTTTTCTTTTTCCTAAAAACAAAATAAATGTCACATTGCTGTCTCCTGCTGAACCTTTTCACTGGTGCATGGCATGTTGAAAAACCTCCTGCCTGTGTCACAGTTATGGCCCTTGTGATGTTTGAAAAGGAGGCATAGAAACCATCAGGTATGCAGGGGAGAGGAACTGTTTGTCTTAACCTTGAAAGACATGTTGTTCTAACAGCCTATATGCCTACGATATTAGTAGAGACAACACATTGCACACATTGTCAACTAAGTAACACTTTCCCTTTGGGGCCACCGTTTGCTCCAAGCGGCTATTTCGACTGCTCATAATACATTCTGAAATGTATTCTCCAACATCCTCTGTAATCCTGTACTTAAGTTTCTGAAAACACACATTAGAATATGATTGTTATTTGTAATACTGTTTTTATTGTTTGTTGATTGACATAAATAAATGAATTCAGCCATTGAACAGCCAGAAAGATTGTCATTACTCAAGGTCAGGGTTCTTTAAATTGGCTTGAACTTGTCCGCTGATCTTGTCCCCCGACAGGTGATAAATGTAATGGCCAGCTGACGAGGCTGAAAGCTTGCATAATTACTTCTGTGTCTGCCAGTCCCCCCGGGACATTGTTTTGGTCACATTTACTCTGTAGGAAAAAATCAAAATGTGAGAGATGGGATAAATGAGGCGTTGGAAAGGTTTACAGGCCTTTACGTTGTTGGAAATCCTCTGCAGAAGTGACAGTGAAACTAAGCAATTATCAACTGACATTTCAAATATGTGAATGTGTTATTCTCAAACATTGAGCAATGCAGTGTTTAATGAGTTATTCCAAAAAGACAAAGAACAGCAAGAAGAAAGGAGGCCATGACCAGCTTTACTGGTCTGTCCCTGTCAGATTTTAGACTCAATCTATTGAAATTCTTTAAGAACTTATCTCTTCGTTTCATGAGATCCAGTATCTCTGTAGACATCCACTTTGCACCCCTTTGCTTTATTCAGATTTCCCTCATTGGTGCATAACGTCAGGTACAGATTTAAACTTAATCTGAAAGCCATCCCATGCAGTATTCACATCATTGCCAACACATCAATCAGCCCAGTCCTGTTCTGAAAGCTTTAGTTCAAAAATGTCTTTAGAATACTGTCTGGTAGATCTCATCTTAGAAGAATGATGAATACCAGTACCATTTTGGGTTTTAGTAGTCTTATCGTGTACAATAAATTACTTGTCCAGAAAGCCAGCCTGAAAAATGTTACAGCCACCCTGGTTAGAGTATGACCTCCAACTTTGGGAGCAAGCTTCTCACATTAAGATGCAGAAAGTGAAGTCCTCTTCGCTGAAGGTTATCAAAAAGCACATCACTCAATGCTTCGGTTTCACTGGCTGCTAGTTTTTGTCAATATCCCTCAATATCCCCAATATCCCTATCTCTCTAGCCCAGCAACCATTGCATACTGTAAGGAATCAGACTGATTCCTTACAGCCAGATCGTAAGCTGGAGCCTTGTTATTCCCACATTTGATGTGAACAAAGTCCCTACATAAATCACACACTCCTGCCTTAAGAGTATATTCTTACTGCCTTTCTGCAGTTTAGGCACAGGCTCTTTACAGCTCTAGCGGAGGCATCTGGGCAGAATACGGCGTGAGCATGCTCATTAGCTTAGGTAGCCCATCTTGAGCAGGTTGCTCAGTTTGTCAGAACACTGGGGCAGGATGTACATCTCCATAAAGTAACAGGCTGAGAGTGACAGAGAGCTGGATGGAGTTGACAGCTCTGCTCGCTGTCTTTCCCCGACGGCAAAATCCATTTTGTCTGTCACGGGTCGTGTTGATTTGAGGTGATATTAACTTATGTTCCACGCTTTGAGTGAGACAATGTCTGCGTGCCGATTCTCCTCCACATTTTTGAGTGCGAGGGAATGTAGTGATTTGGCTTGGCAAACAGGAGCCATCTGATGAAGTTCGCTAATGAACTGATTTTGACATGCAACGTCAAAATAAACTAATGCTGTGTTTCAACAACATGCCAAGCCTAGTATATTGATCGTTAGCAAATATACATGTGATACACTAAAAACTAATTTACAATTATAGGCCTACTTAAAGGGTAAATAAACCCCAAAACCCCTTTTTTCAGTTGAAAACGATTCCGTTTGGGTCTCACGAAGTGTTGGTGAACATCTGTGTTCTTTTTTACTAAAATGTATAAATTGTTAAACGGGGGAAATTCTCTCTAAAATACAAGAAGTGTGCTACTTCCGGCTAAAAACGCTTTTCCAGAGTGGTAGTTTTCTATTTGCTGCCGACCCTGCTCAAGCGAGTGTGACGTTTGACAACGCCCCTTGCACTTGCTCCTATGGAACCCAATATGGCCTCTTTTTTTTCCTAAAACCTTTACGACTGCTCAGATCATATCATACATAGACGGCGCATGGACTACTTCGGCCCGTTGATGCGATACATCCATGTCGCCGACATATTGGAGAGGCCAAGACTGTCCTGTATACAAATACGAGTAAACGGGGGAGCTGTGTTTTTTTCTGGATAAAAAACACTATAACATTTACATTTCTCAACGGATTTCAATGAGTCATTTTTATATTCAAGGGTGTATGTCCTACGTGGAGTACAAAAAAGGTTTTGTCTCCAGTTACTTCCTAGCCTAATCTTGATAGTCTAGGCTATAATCGCTGCTACACTCAAGAGAGGCGTGTGTATCAACGTTAGACACATGAACTATAATTCATTGTCATAAGGAATTGTAAAAACTCTTAAAAAACGTACTTTTTTGTACGTACAGTCACATTCATAATATGTAAATCACTCAGCCAAAAACGAGTAGCTTGTCATAAAAATCGGTTTGGATATAAACGCAAATATAGATGAAAATTCCGATTACGGGCCATTTAGTTCATATGATTTCTTATAAAGTCTCAGCTTTCATAGCTAGCTATCTGAATCTGGTGGCCAACTAGTTATAATGGCCAAATACAACCAAAAACAATTGTTCAGTCTTACCTGTGAAAGGTAATTCCCTGAGATCTGGTTTGGACTGTTTGTACAGCCCCAAGCTGCACATGAGTGAGGCATCTTTCTTCCAGTTGAGTTATCAGAGTTATAGCCTAACTTTTTGTACTCCACGTAGAACATGAACCCTTGAATATAAAAAACGACTTCATTGAAATCATAAAAACTGCAGCTCCCTCGTTCACTTGTATTGTTATAGTCCGATCAAGGAACCCCAATGCAGAACACAAGAGGAGACGTCAGATATAAAATAAGTTTTAATGTATCGTATATACACAGATACAGCAGGTAGAAAAGGTCAACCGGGCAGGACCGGTAGACAGGCAGGGAATCGGCAACAGACGTGGTAGTCAGACAGGCAGGGGTTCGGCAACAGGCGTGGTAGTCAGGCAGGCAGAGTTC
Organism: Trachyrincus murrayi; assembly: GCA_900323305.1. Classification (NCBI taxonomy): domain Eukaryota; kingdom Metazoa; phylum Chordata; class Actinopteri; order Gadiformes; family Macrouridae; genus Trachyrincus; species Trachyrincus murrayi. Next base: position 49,842 of record OOFB01036275.1, read on the forward strand.
GGCAACAGGCAGGGTAATCACGCACGCAGGGCAACAGGCGGGGTAGTCAGGCAGGCAGGGTTCAGCAACAAGCGAGGTAATCAAACAAGCGAGGTAATCAAACTAGCAAGGTAATCAAACACGCAAGGTAATCAAACACGCAAGGTAATCAAACACGCAAGGTAATCAAACACGCAAGGTAACAGCATGTGTAGGGTCAGTGATAACAACGACCTGGCGACAGGTTAATGAAAAGCCGGGGTTTAAATACGTGTGTTGATGAGACGATTAGCCACAGGTGTGCATGCAGAATCAGGGGCGGTACTAGGAGTGATGTCATCCGGGAGGAGCTGGAACTGGTGACACGCCCACCAACACATGCAACATAAAACAGACAAGACAGACAGGGGAGAGACGGAGGCCAGCTGCCACTAGGTGGCAGAAGTTGACGGCGTAACGTATTTGTTTACAAGCCAGTCTCGGCGTCTATGGCTAAGATCGCATTTTCTGAAACTCGTAGACGGAGGTTCTCCAGATAAAACGGGGCTTTACAAAGTAAATGTTAGTAGAGTTTAGAAATTAAATGATAGTCTCACAGCGCACGTACCTTGTATAATTACTTTACATAAATGGTCTGCAGTTAACTAAATTGCATCTGGTTGTCGCTGAGTTAATGTAACAAGCGAATCTCTTTATATGCAGAGCATATACTGACGATTACCTGGCCAACTTTTAAATACATTGACAGCATTGTCCAAAGGGAAGAGGCTACAGTCGGATGTCGGACCTTCCTATTAGTTTGCAAAACATCAGTGGCTCGACAGCATTTACTAAAACCGAAACTGTCAAATATCTAAACTTGTCAACAGCAAAATCAAGCTATGTTTAGACACTTTCATGTCAGAATCTACCCAAGAAATTCACAAAAACAGGCATAAAATGACGCAAACAACATGAAAAATACAGCAATTAAAAAATAGAATGAATTACTTAGGGCTTTGAATAATTCATTTTAAAAGGAACCACCTTTGGAGCAAGTCTCTGAGCTGTAAGTTTGCTCCATCAATGTGGAATTTATTAAAGACTTGGCAGCCTCATCTGAGAGGAACTCAGACTGTTTATATTGATGGAGCATCAGAGATTTCATCAGATGTCTTACCCTTAAACCACTGGCTGATTTATAGATGAGTCGCTGTATCTTACAATCATTCCCATGGCATGGTGATGAAATACTCCTTGTTTTGTAGATGAGCGCCTCTGCTATATTATGCAATTCAATTTAAGATAAGGGTTTTATGCACAAGAGAACGATAATACAATGAAGGAAATTCTTTCTGTAAGATGGCCCCAAAACTTGAGTATAAACAGTAGCATCTAATGTAATAAATTAAATGTAATACAGCCCATATGATACTAAAATACATGTTATTACTTTAGGGTGGAGATTCAATACCAGTGCTCTGCTATGCTGTCCCCAGAGCACAATATTCTGTGGGGGTACAAAGTGACACAAAGAACACACACACACACACACACACCACACACACACACACACACACACACACACACACACACACACACACACACACACACACACACACACACACACACACACTGTATAATGCAAAACATTTTACTAATACTGTCAATGCATCTACTTACTAAACATATTTATCATTGCTAAAACATAATTAACAAGTAGTTTGTAAAGGCAGACAGCACCTCAGCAAGTGTATACTTATTCTGTCCAGATTACTTATCATTATTTGGAGGTAATCTGTTCAGTCAAGAGTGTCAACCAAAACAGTGGATCATATGAATATTTTTATATTATTACATATATATTAATTATTATAATTGATAAAAAAAAAAAAAAATGAATTAGCTGTCTTGGAATGTTCTTAACGAGTTATTTTATTATGATGGACAAAACAACTATGAATTTTCTCTCTCTCTTTATAATTTGTTCTGAATCATTCATATAATAAATAACAAATGTGAATATTTTATTTAAATAATAATCTATGCTATTATTATTATTATTATTATTATTATTATTATTATTATTATTCATAAAGTATTGCATCGTCATAAAGTATATAAAGTCTAAATATTTGTTTTCAGTTAGTAGGTAACACATCCTGTTAATATGGTCCGCTTGCAAAACAGTCCGTACAGAAACAGTCCGTACAGAAACAGTCCGTATAGAAACATCCAGGACAGTGTACGACTGTCCGGGGGTGAAGAAGTAGGTTAGCCTACCTGTGGTTAAGAGCTAATCCCGACACCGAAGGAAACCCTCGGTTACTACAGATCGGTGGCGTTTAGTGTCGGTGTTGCGCCATAGATTGTCACGTGTAGCATTAAGTAATTTAAGCTAGGTGGATTCTCGCGCTGGAACAAACTGTTCTAATCTGATGCCATGGACACGTTTGTTAAAATCTCAAATCAAAGTCAAGGACGTGATCGGATTTTCAGGTAGGTACAATTATTATTTTTTTTTTTATAACCTACAACTTGCTCGGGTTAGCAATTGCGTGCTAAACTAAATGCTTTTGTTTTCAGGGCAACCCAATATGCCTGCGCGCTGTTGAGATATTTACTCCGCAACAATTCAGAAAAGAAGGAACTTCTTGCCAAACTTCAAAGTCTGGAATCGAGCATGAGCGGTGGAAGAAAATGTAAGTTGTCAATTTAAATACTCGATCTGTTCTGTAGTAGTATAAGCACATAGCCCACTAGATCTATTCTGTAGTAGTATAAGCACATAGCCCACTAGCTCTGTTCTGCAGGATCCACATACCCTAGAACGCAAAGGTCGAGTCTCTGGTGTATCTTCTCTGCCAAGGTGTTGGAAGTGTCAGTAGACACTGTGGCCTACATATTTTAATATCTTTTGCAATTGTGTTTTTTATAATATATGACATGCCACATATAGCTGGTGATGTTGCAATGTCCCATTTTCTGATAGTCAATGTCCCACTCGATAAGGATAGGGCTTGTTTATCCACTTGCTGATAACCTCATCGCAGTTCCAACTTGAAACCATTTACAAATGTTTTCTTTCTGTTCTTTCAACTTTAAATTAGTTTTGTGGGGGATTTACTATAAAACCAAGCGTCAGGAACAGATTAGAGATGTTGTAAGTTCAAGGACAAGGCACAGCTTTTATTAAAAAATTATTTGCATAAGACATTAAGAGAGATTTGGCACAGCATCTTGAATTTACTGTTAAATATCCATGCGCCTTAACTTCCTGGCAAGAGTTGTATGTTTCCTGCCGGTTCTCATCATCCACCTCAGATTGTATTTAGTGTTCCTCTTAGTGAGGTGAGGCTGAGAACAATCATCAGAGAGGGAACATTTCAACAAAGTGCACAAGTCAGTTCGCTAGATGTTCTGGGATATCCATAAAATCCAAGGCAAATATTAATGTTTTTTGTTGTCATTTTCCCTGCCAGTGCTCAGACTGGGGAACACTGTTAGCGCTATTGAGACGGCAAAGAGAACCATACACCTGGCCGACCCCGTGCTCAACCTATGCCTGACCGTGGCCAACATCAACCGCGCTCTCTACTTCCTCTGCGACAACGTGCTCTGGGCCAGAGCCGTCGGCCTCATCCGAGACGTCAACGCGGAGCGCTGGAGTCGAAATGCCTCTCGCTTCTACTTTGTCACGCTGGTGCTGAATCTGACCAGGGACGTGTACGAAATCTCCCAGCTCATGGCGCAGAGGGCGAGAGATAAGCACATGCAAGAGCGAATGAGGCGGCACCTAAACGACAGTCACCAGGTCGCCGAAGTTATCGTGCCCCAGGTGGATGCCTTTCTCTTCCTGCTCCAAGAGAGCCTCAGAGCCAATCCCGCCGTTGCCTTGGATACGCTGAAAAATGTTTGCGATCTGTTCATTCCAATGAACCACTTGGGCATATACAAAACGAACGGGGGGGTGGTCGGGTTCTGTGGTCTTGTGTCGTCTCTGTTAGGGATCGCGACGCTGCTGCAGCCTAGCTTGAAGATCTAGCCATGATGATGGCTAAGGAGACTTGTTTTGCTTGTGTGCAGATGATCATAATACTATTTTGGGTGTTGAAAGGCCAGGGTATAATGTCAACTTTACATTGTAAAGGGTATACAAAGTTTTCTTTGTGCTACAATGGTTGAGTGAATGAGAACATTTGTTATGTAGGCTTTACAGCACTTTGTAATACAACCTAGAATATTTTTGGTCTTTTTACTACACTGGAGAGGAACATCTTGCTCATAACTAAATAGTATTAACTATTTTTATGTAGGTTACCCCAACTACTATGTGTTGCATTCATGCAGAAATAATGCCCAAATGTGATGTATTTATTGTATGTAAAACTTTAACTTTAAATAGTTTAGGGCACACACTCAAATTATATTGTTCAACTTAATGATGGTGTTTCTCTGCACTATTTTATGTTGATGATGAATTTCACAATCAGTGATAATCCTGTTGGACAGAATATGAACTAACACTTAATCTGGTAATTTCAAGAATTGAATACTTCACATTTAGTTTAATGCCTTGTCACTCGTTCGTATGAACAGATCAACTATATTTCTGAGCAAAATGTAATTGATGGCATTGGTGATTATGATTTAATCTGTGTGCTCTGAGTCCTGTGGCTGAAGACAAACATCTATGCAAATGGTGTTGCTCGAATAGAATGCCTTAATAGATTTTTCTTATATCTTGAATTAAATTAATATATTGCTGTGCACTCGTTTTTGTGTGATTTGCATATTTAGTTTGTATCTTCTTTTGATGCGTTTATTATTTTGAAATATTACTTTCAACATAATAGCAAAGAAAATACATCCCTTACATTGATGCTTGTGTGTTATATTTAGTTGAGTTTTAACTAATAGTGCAATGAATGACATTTGCCAGATTACTGGCTCGTGTTTATCCAACAAGAAGCTAAGGTTAATTCAGTTTTTAACTACAGTACAAAGAGCACATTGGGCACAGCATTGGTTTTACACTACCTTACAGGGAAGTGAAATGTTACTGAAAAGGTTCAAAGTTCATCACTAGCAGTAGTGGAATATGTAATCGTCCAAGTCTAATGTGTGTAGCCTATAAGGGAACACTGCCCTCTTGAGAAATCACTGAATTGTGATTGCTCAGGACCAATTAAATGATGCATTTTCCTGTTCAATTTCTGCTGAATCATTTTATTTTTGAATTACGTAAACACAGTGTTTGTTTGTTTATTATTTAAACAAACAGTAAATAATATTTACTTGTTTACCCAAAGCAGGTTTAGCCAGAAAACAAGTAAATATTATTTACTTGTTTACCCAAAGCAGGTTTAGACAGATTGAGGTAGAAGCTTAGAACTGGGAAAACCAACCACAGGCATACACTGTTCTGCTTACTATAACACTTATGCAACCGAAGATTAGTAGATTGTTGACATTTCCGCAGAGATGATGACTTGAATGTCATTTGGCTTCAATTTTCTTATTAAAATGAATTTAATAAGGATTAAGGAAAATGGATTAAGGAAAAAATGAGACTATATCCTGGCAATGGGAAAAACTTTAACTTGGATCATATTTTAAAGTGGAACTGAAACAAAATAGGAAGCGAAGGTCAATGTACGCTGTGTGTCCACTATTTATGGTACGATGCCCCAACCACTTACATAGTCAACATCGTTGAATTAACTCTTCGCTGTTAGGGTGCAGCCATCATGGATTTACACACAGCCACAGTGACGTCACAATTTGAACTCTGCAGGGTACTATGGAAGCACAGCCAGTGACGTCACTTCGCATTGACAGTACACACACTACAGAGACATGGAATAATTAGGGAAATAAGATCTAAATGGTCAAAGAAAGAAGCAAAAACGAACTCTCTTACCCTGATACTGTTCGCTCATTATGGGCTGGTTGCCGTCATATTGAAGAAGAAGAAATAAGATTGCCGACGTTGTGCATTACAACCCGACAGCTCTCAGTCTGTATCGTCTTTCTTAGTTGTAATCCAGAAGCAAACATTGACAAACATTATACATTGTGTTTGTCATTGTGGTGGACGTAACTCAGTGAATAAGTCATTTTATGTCATTTTTGATATAATTTATGATGTTAGAAAACATTTTTAAATCCATTTTTTAAAACACAAAACAAGTAAGACTTTTATGAAGAGAAGTAGGCCTATGTGGCAAAAAAAAGTGCAGCCCAAAAAAACCAATTGGCTTGATTCATATTTGCATTTAAACTAAATAAAAGGACATTCAAACAAATAACTTAAACTTCACAAAACATTTGCACAATGGGGTATCAGCGTTCCAGAATTTTGAATCAGGCATATCACAGATTATATTATGACATCACAGCTGTGTTTAACTACAGTGATGCCAATTTTGTCAAAGGAACATTGACATTTCCAACCCGGCCTGCAAATATACCTGAATGGTCTGAACGTACCTGCACAAATATATATGTAACAAATTCAAATGAAGCAATCCATTTCAGAAGGCATAAGACCAGATTGAGTAGTGCAATGTCAAAATATAACATTCACCAAAGTACATTATAGAACCATAACTTGTATTACCCCACACAAAAACACAATAAAGACAAACCAACACATTGAGATGATCATGCGTGTAATACCCTGTAAGCTTAACAAAATAAAGGCATTTGGACATCTTTACAAAATCTATTCATCCACAGCATAAATGGGCTGCCATTTTAGCGTATACAAAATGACACCTACATGGCAATGCATCAAGGAGTCGTTTACATGACATGATGTAAAGGCAATTTCTGGTATGCTAGGTGTCAATCCAAAGAGCTTTGGTCCTGACAAGCACACGCCTATAAACACAAAAGGTTTATTCAGGCGTGCTTGCACTTCCAATATGCTTTGGAAAGGATGGCAATACTGGTGTGAAAATGACCATGGCCTGTTAGAAGATATTGCATTGCTTGACATTAATGTATGCATTTCAAATGCATATATTTTGCACAGATGGCACTTACCTCTAGCCTCTGAAGTGGTTGATCCCTTTTACATGTGGCGAATAATAGATTGCTTTTGACATGACTTTAATTTCTGTTGTTATTATAATAATGGTATTTAATTATTATCATGTATTGGTTTGTACCGGATGAATATTCTTCAAGGTATACGGTCAGCATCAATAACACTGCAAATAACTTGCTTGTTTAGCATTATATAAACAACATTTGTGGCATTTATTTTCCCTTATGATTGTACAATCAAATCAAGATCACTTTGAATCCATAGGACAAAGGGGCGAGCGACAAATCAATTCAGCAGGATCGTTCACAATTACGTAGCATGGGAAGATATCAAAATGTATTTGGCCTTCACTGTAAGCTAACCATTTTACAGCTTGAAAATACCCAGCGACTGCATCAAAGATCACCTCCTAAAATATATTTTCAGGGGACATCATTTGATCACGAGCTTGTGGTCTTGGGCCACTTAAAAAAAAAAATAATAAAAATAACTTGAGACAAACCTTCTTCTTCTTGATTTAATTAACACTTGGAGAAGTAACATGAGCAACGTCCAAGTTCTTCCTACTCCAGGACCCTTGGCTTTGCAGTCTATTGGTCCATATGGAGCATTTTGGTCCAATCGGATTACACTCAGCGGGTAGGGCAAATGGCAGTTGCTAGGTAGGAGTTTGTGTTTGGTCGTAATCCAGAATCAGGCCTTTGATATGAGAAAGTTTCTGATGCAGGTACTCACAGCGTTTCTTTTCTTCCCGATAACCAGGGAACTTCTGAAAAGACAAAGACACAACGGTTACCTCAAACTTAAATTGAACTGATATTATTTAAATAAAAATATATCGATTTTTTTTGTGTGAGAAAAATGTATAAGAAAACCAAAAAAATCTTACCTTCTTATACTTTTTATATTTTTGCAATATTTGGTCTTCCATGAGCTGTAAATATTGTAAATAGGGTTAGCGATATCATTGTGTATTTTCTTTAATAAAAAAATTGTGTAAGTTGATGAAAAACCCTGCTGTTCATAATAATTTGTTCTATACAGTTTATACAGTACCTTGTACTCCTGTGTGCCAGAGGAGAGAGTGTTGATCTTGGAGCCCAACTGAACAAACATCTCTGTTACCGTGCCGATCCGCTCATGAAGGGCTCTGTATTCATCGTACTCCGCACAGAAGTCGTCCTTGTATTGTTGACGCTGTTCCAATGCTGCTATGGCTCTGTATTTACTGAGGAGGAAGACATACACAGAAAGTATGCTTACAAAAAATTTATAAAATGTAATCCTGCACATGCTGTAATCTCTGGACCCCAATGAAACGTAAAGCATATTTTACTCTTATGTGTCCAGTAGATGGCAGTATAGTGATGTTCACCACATCTGCTTCAAAGCCTTCTAGGTCTACTATTCATGTGAACTATGACAACTTTAAGTTAATTTAATTGAAATGATATGTATTAATACAGCTAGACTAAACAACACAATATGAAAGTGATGTTGATGATATCATTATCATATTATAACGATATTATAACGATGATTTTGTATGTAGGGAGGGGGGGTATCTAGTGTTTAGTGAGGGACCCAGTAAGCAGGTCCAAATCCAGTTTGTTTTTTAACTCACATTAAATAGTCGGGCAGTTCCTCGTCAAAGGCATGAATAACGGGTGTGCTGTCCCCTTCTTGGTCTGTAGATAAACGAAACACACGACAAAAAAACCCAACAAAATGAGGACAGGCAGTCTGCCAATGCAAACGCGATAGGGCATCCATCATCTGAATGGTGATTGAGTGATTTATCTCTGGGCCTGATAACAGTGTTTTCATAGTGAGGCGAGTGGCACAGTGGGAGACAGCCCAGCACTGCCTGCCGACTCACTGGACCAGAGGTTAGCCAGCTGTTCCAGTCAAACATTAACAGGCTGACCTGGGAGAACGGTGTGTGAAACAAAAAGCGTCCTAACAACACACACATGTGCACACGCACGCGCACATGCGCACACACACCACACACCCACACACAAATACGCACATATGCACGCGCGCACGCGCACACACACACACACACACACACACACACACACACACACACACACATACACATACACACAGCTGTGCTAAAGAAAAACAACTTGTACAAAAAGAGAAAGAAACCGGTCCAAAGATCAGGGGTGGAAACAGATCACACAGCACCTGCATCTACTGCTACATACCATTGATATTTTCTTGATTCTGCTTCTGGTCCGGGCTGGTCTCTATCCAGTTTGGTTTCAAGCGCTCTCGCTCCTTGTCCTTGTGCTTTTTCGATTTCTTCTTTCTATGCAGGCCGTTGATGAGCCGTTGCTCCGTGCAAATGGAGATATTAGCCTGGGGAGGCTTGGGACAGCGGGGAGGCGCCGCTGGGTCCAGCTCTGGCCTCTGTGGTTTGGGATCACCAGATGGTTGGCTGAGTGTGTGTCTCGGGTAGAGGCCGGTGGGGCTCCCCTGGACGTGATTGTTGGTTGTTTCAAACTCGGTTTTGGTCTGTACACTTGTGTTTCCTGGAGCTGCTGAGCTACGGGACTTCACAGGTCCGGCCTCCCCGTTAGACGGGGACTGCAAAGGCAAAACCTGGTCCAATAGTCTTTGTTTCTTGGGTGTCTGACAGTGGACTTGAGAGTCAGAAGGCAAGGGGCGTTTCTGGAAGAAACAAAGCAGATTGACTCATGAGTGTGACTTCAAACATTCAAACACATTGTGAACCAAGCCCAAGTCTTACAGTCATCAAGCTAACTTGGCCTCAAGTTAGCTATAAAATATATAATAGAAAGTAACTATTTATTGCTCCACATGGGTATTTGTTATACCTGTGATATCGCTTAGTGCTATGGAACTGTGGAAGTGAAGATGGCTATCATTCATAGGAGCCGGAAATATTTACCACAGAGAGGCTTTTGGCAGGGCTGAGCTGTGATGGGGAGTCCCCAGGCGCTTTGTGGAATGAAGGGTTGGACTGCAGGCTTTTTACCTGGCTACCATGGAGGGGCTGGAGTTTCCTGAGAACACATGGAGAAGAATATATCCTCATTTAAACAGAGAGGAGGGGAGCTGACTGTGAAATGTGACAGTGGAGGAGATTGATTGACGTTATTCATGAATCAAACACCAATCAATGCATACAAAAAAAGGCATCCAATTCTACACAACAACAACAATACAACAAAACCAATGGAAATTGGAAACAGAAACTAAACATAAACGCATTCAGCTGTGGTGTTGCTACTACAATGAACCAGATGAACTATTCCACCTATGTGTATTTCAAATGAATCACATGGTAGGTAGAATTGGGTTGCATTGCAAGGATTCCCGTGCAACACGAGGTAAAGACACTATACTCACGCTACCACAGAACATATGCATTCTGTTAGCAAAACAATTTTGAATGACTTTGTAATAACTGCTGTTTTTAATCTGCCCAAGTGCTCTGTAAAGAGACGCTTGTGCAATCAGCCAGTACGGATTGTGTTTCTTTCCCAAACACCCATAAATGTACCAGTTAGTGTGGTCACAGGTAGCCAGAAGAAATGCAAGAGGCATGAATCTTGCCCTCAAATCCATGGGCTTTGGCTACTGCTAATGCTATCAGCCAATACTAATATCATTTGGCAGCACCGTGTAGTGAACATTTGTCTCTGATGTGCCCGTTAAGAGAAGAATCACCCTTTAGTAGCTCTCGTTTCAGTGAGCTGTCAAGGTGCATCCATCCCCTATTTCCTGAAATAACTCTTTTTCCATCATCTCTTGGTGTCCGTACAAACGGAAACTATTTTTCATTATGGGTTTCCAACTTGACTGTATCTCTAAGGATCTACTTTTGCTGGTACAAACGTAATGAGTACTGAAATGGGAACTATCGCTACGGGTTTATTGGTTGGCGTGATGCTTGTGGAAGAATGAGAAACATATTTCTATTCACCTGGCCAGGAGCCTGTGGATGAGCTGCTTCTCCTCCTCCAGATAGCCTGGCCAGTCTCTCTGGACATGCCTGTACAGCTCCTCCTTCAACGTGTAGCTGAGGTCCTTGGGGTTAAGTTTAGCAATCTGGAAATCAATGGCCCCAGAATGTCAACAATCCGGAAAAAGGAAAAAAGGGTTGATGGGGGTTGGTTAGTTTTTCAGTGTTGTTTCTAGGCTATTGTATGTGAGCAATGCCTTCCCTAGACCTGAATGTAAATTTAACATCATGGCACATGCGTGTCAGGGATAATTGATTCCTAGAACAAATGGGATAGCCTGAAGACTCTTACCCTCTCCTGACAAAACTCAATCTTTGCCTTCTGAAGATAATTACCTAACACCCTAATTACAGTTTACCAGAGGTCGGTTTATGCTTCACAATAGAAAGCAGTGCAAGGCTTAACTATACAGATCCCAGGGTAGTATACCTGGGGTGAAATTACAGAAGCACACCTTTAACATCACAGCTTCAGCTGCACCACATTGTTAGCATCAAACTCTAGTATTGTCTGGTTCTATGTCTCTCTCTTTCTAGCATTCACGATATCCAACACATAACACACATTTGATGACTCTCTTCACGTTTTATCTGCCTGGCTGTTTCCTCCCCCCCCCACGACGGCGCCATATTTCCTCCATTGTTAGTGATCGGCCCAGATGTCTCACCTCCTCCAGCACGGAGGTCAGGTCTGCTTTGTCCTTTAGACTGGCCCGCTCCCTCTCCAACCACAGAAGCAGATCAGGTTTCCTGTAGGGTTTTAAGGCCAGGAGGTGAACGACGCGGTCCCTCAGGGGCCGGTGGGCCACAGAGCTGGGAGCCGCGCTCCTCTTGTTGCTGGGGGACTGCCTGTTGCTGCCGTCCATGCCCGATACCGTGCTACCCTGCTTCCTCTGGACCTTCACACATTTACCTGGGAGGAACACAAAACGAGTATTAGCGTTAGTATTAGCGTTATTCAGATTGGTGTTGGTGATAGCAGCATCTGTATCAGAGATAATCAAACATACTTGCTGAATGGCAAGCTGTATGGAGTATGAGACGAGGAAAGTGCAGAAGGGATCATACATGGTATCACTGTTTGTCCAAATTTAAATAGACATGGTACTTTGAATTGTCTGCTGACAAAGCAAGCCCCAAATCAAGTCCTCAGGCTCGTTATGCAAACCAGGAACTCGTTTTTTAAAATGTGAATACAGCCTCCCAGAGCATACCCAAATATTATGATATGCTATCAGATCTCTTTCATTTCTCTTTCTAACAAAGCTTTTCTAACAGCAGCAGCAACAGATTGTCCCCTCCTATGTACTTATTTCAAAGTCAACAAGAACTGTACTTAGAAATGTTTTGTCTTTCGTTGTCTCTTCCTGAAACATTGGGCTTTGGTTTTAGTGCTTCACATGACAGCAAAGATAATAGATAAATAAGAGACACCTTTCATAATCCCAAAAGGCCGTACTTTTCTGACGTTCTGGCCATGCAAGGTCTCTGAGAGTGGGACACAGTGAAAGGAAGGGCTGACAGTTATGGGGTAGGCCTGCTGCTGAGTAAACAGAGAAGCATGGAAACCAAAGCAGCCAACACAGAGAGGCTCTTTCTTCCCTATTCAGCCAGACCCCGGCAAGCAGGGCAAGGCAGTGCTCAGGAAAAATCTGTCTCAACTGTAATCTCATTAGAGCACTAAGCCATACTTTGGAGGTTGCTATAGGACAAGGAAACCAGAGGCTCTTCAACTGGGGACCATAGTGTACGTGTGCACCACTGTTTAGAATGAGTATAGTGAAAGTACAGTGTTTTTAACTCACCAGAACAATGGTATCTGCTTGGCATTGTTCGAATTAGGCTGTATTATATACCACAAAGTATAAATCACTTTTCTGGTAGAATATACACAGCCAATCATATATACGGTATATTATGTGTTAAAAAATGAAAAACATCCACCATTCATTCATCATCAATAATAATGATGATAGATGATTCATTGATGCATGACTTAGCCTGTCTGTCCGTGGGACCTTTAGGTTCAAGGTAAACATAGGTCAAGAAGAAATTCTTGTCCTTACTCAGGTAGTTAAAAAAGTATAATATTTTAAATAATATTTCAAACTGTAATTATGAAACAACACGAGGATACTGCAAAAAAGCTAAACAAATGAGAAGTCTTGAATAAGGGTTTTAGCTTAAGGCTAATTTAAGCTAATTGCGGTATCTCTCATGTTTCATTAATGTTTCATATTACATTCAGGGTCATTCTAAAGATTAATGTTGCCAACATGGCCTTGTTCATCTAAAGTGTACTTTTAGAGTTTTATTTTACTGTTAACTATATTCCAGAAAATCTAAATCCCAGTCGTTAATCTGCTCAACAAAACTTTGTCTCTCTCAGCGTGACTCTAGTTAGTGCATACTCCTGACAAACTCAATCAGTTTCACGTTTCGGACAGGCAGGCTGGCCGAGTGCCCCAGCAGCTGAGGACAAAAACATTCAAGAAAAAAAAAGATATACTACTTGTAATAACTGTTAACTATTTGGTAATAATTATTTAACCATATACCATTTCTAAAAATAGCAAGGGACAGCGGCATGACACATTTTCCAGGAATACCTAAACTTCCTGTTTATTCTCTTTACGTTCCATGTGTTGTTCCCATACGTCTACATATTTCTGTGTTCCAACTAAAAAACCACCAAGCTCGTGCAGTACAACCCCCCTTATGAATGAAATGAATGAATGCGTGAATGAATGAATGAATGAACTTGAAGACTTACTCGGGCCTGGCTTGATCTCAATGGCTGAGCGGCTCCAGATGTCCTTTTCCACCTGAGACACGCGCTCCCGGGTCATCTGATAGGAGTCGTCCGTGGCACACACCGTGATCTTGTCCTGAATGCTGCCCTTCCCCTCCAGCAGCTCCCTACCCTCCCTTCGTCGGTCGGACAGTTGGTAGGTCGGATGATTGGTAGGTCGGACGGTTGGTAGGTCGGATGGTTGGTTAGGTTGGCGACGGAGATGAAGTGAACAAATGGGGAGGGAAGGGGAGAAAACACAATCAGGGCTTGTGCAAACTAATGTACTCGCATATTATCGGTTTTAGTTTTACAGTTTCTGCTTTCTATGAATAGTGGAAATGGTGGTTTGTTTCTGTCAGCCACAAACACCACTGTGTACATTTGTATTGTGTTTGTGTGTACACGTGTATTGTTTACATCATGTGTTTGAGGTTCACAGCAGGATTATTATGGAAAATTCAACATAGCCCCTTAAAACCTATTTTGGGCCAGAAATACTAACCTCCCTTTTTACTCTAAAGACTCTTGTAGCCACGTTAGTGTTTTGGTATTGTTGTAAAAATACATACATCTGGATACATGCTTTCATTTCAACAGACTAGACTCCATTTTGTGCCCCACATTTTAAAAATAGCCCATCTGGCAACGTGCTATTATTTGATTCTGTGGTTTACATTGGGGTAATGGCTACTTGAGCTGTCAATGAAAAAAGTGGATTTAGGACAGAGTATACGTGCGAGTGTCTGACAGTGTTGCTGTCGTCAGTCTCACACTGAATCTGCTTTGCAATCCATCAAGGGGGTGAGACTCTGAAAATGTTCTTTCTGCTTACCCTGAGACATATTGGTGAATGCAGTCGAAGCTGGCCTGAGGTTTGTCTTTGCTGTCGCTGGACAGGTAGAAGGAGAAGACTCGGAGTGCATTTGGCGTTTCAGCGGAGGATGCCGGGATCTTAATGTACTGTTAAAAAAAGACATACACAATCAATATTCAAATATAATTCGGAAACGTTACATGGCTTGGTGATGAGGCAGACTAGAACATGATGACCTATGAAAAACAATAAATAAATAATTACAAGAAGATTTGCTAAATATGTGTTGTGTTCTTACTTGATTTTATAACAGCTGACAGCGAAATTACTATTTAGCTAATTATTCATTATTTCATCAGCAGTAGGCCTATTGTGATAATGTGGTAATTGTGATAATTGTCTATTTGTAATCATGTATGTGGATTGGAAAATGTTTTGTTTTTTGACAGGAAATGAAAGTGATCTGAACAATAATAATCGAGCCAATTACAGAGACAGAGGCTACCTGAGACCTCCTGAGACTGAGATGATGACCTTCAGCCAGCAAAGGAGCCTCGCTGATAGGCCAACCATAAAAATAACACATAGCCGCTCTGTCCCTGAAGACTTAGTGGCAAACAGCCAGTGGTGGAAGAAGTACTCAGATCTTTTACTTCAGTACAAGTAATAATACCACAGAATTACTCTGTTACAGGTAAAAGTCCTGCATTGAAAATGTTACTTAAGTAAAAGTACAGAAGTATTAGTACCAAAAGTAAAAGTACTCATTATGCAGAATGGCCCATTTCAGAATAATATAGATTATATTATTGGACTATATTTATTGATGCATTAATGTGTTCATCGCTTTAATGTTGCAGCTGGTAAAGGTGGAGCTCACTTTAATGTATTTATATATATTTTATATATTACTTTACATACTGCTGGGTAGCTTGTGAATTTCCCCCTGGGGACCAATAAAGCCTTATTGATATAATATTATTATTTAATGATTAGATTGTAGATTGTATTGTTAATCTGAATCTGCAAAGCAACTAAAGCTGTCAGTTAAATGTAGTGGAGTAAAAAGTACAATATTTGCCTCTGAGATGAAGTGGAGTAGAAGTATAAGGTAGCAGAAAGTAGAAATACTCAAGTAAAGTACCTCAAATGTACTTGAGTAAATATACTCAGTTACTTTCCACCACTGCAAACAGGCCAACACGGCAGGGAGAATGACCTCCTTTCCCTAAAAGGCAAGTTTGGCGTAGAATATGAGTACTTATGAAACCTACAGGTGCCCTTCTTTATAGAGCTCCACACCCTCGTCGGCCAAATGACTGCTTATTTGTACCAAGCAAAAATACAGCCTTGCATAACATTAAGTGTGGTGTTATGCCCAGTTTTTTATTGTTATTATAGATATTCTCAGCTAGAATGTTCTATTTATTCCGTGAATAGCTGTCTTATTATTTATTTCCAACCGCCTTATTTCCAACCGCTTTTTTTGTCACGAGCCACACACGGTGACAATCGAAGCCAAAAAAACATTTTTAATGCAGGTCCCCATGAAAACACGCCAGTCAGTGGCACTCAAATTGGCTTCTCTAGTCTTCAATGGCAGGTGATTGATTATGGGCTGCCTGGCAGAGAGAGCACAGTGCCCCTAGCAGATGTGTCAGCCAGGACTCTAGCTGTCACAAATGCCCAGTCATGCAGTAAAACCCAGAAGCAGTTTGTTGCAGCACGGAGCCAATGAGCAGCTCGTCTTTCAACACCCCTCCCCGTCCTCCCCCTCCCCCTCTCCTGAACCTCAGCACATGCAGTTCACCCTGCCCCCCATCAGCTTCTAGCCCTCCTTAATGTGTACGCCACAAAGCGCACGCCGCCCAGAAGGCCATAGACAAGTTGAGACAACTGACCATTAATTTTGACCTATTTACGTCTCGCTCCTCCTCACATGAAGGGCGAGGGCAGATTGCCATAAATGTCTGCTTTGTGTTTTCGCCAATTAACTACAATGAACTAAAAACAAATTAGTTCTATCCTCGGGGCCTACTGCTTAAAGACACTGTCTTCTGTGCAGTTATCTTGGCCAGATTTAGAAGCAACAAGTCATTAAAATGAGGTTGCAGAAGTAGGTCAAAGCACGCTGCATATAAATAAACAGCCTTTTATCCATCATAAAAATGCTAATCAAACGCTTGCTAGCCCCGAGGTGAGAGTACAGCGATTCAGATTTACAGTGTTAGCGTTGGTAGTCATGGTAACCCTGTGGTATACCCATCCCCAAGCTGCCTCCCCCCCTCCCCCCCCACCCCCACATCCCGGCTCTTTCTGCTTCCTGTGTTAGCCCTGGCTGTGGCCGTGCTACGGTGCGTTACACTTTAATTTTAATCAACGTCATTCAGGTCAAACTGCTCCGAGGTCGTCACCCTGTTTTTATTCACCGCGTCCCTCCCCATCTTTATAGCCATATGTCACTTAACCCATTAGGCCCCTAGATCCTGACTGCTACTCCCCCACCCCCATGACCGGTTTGTTTTGGTCTGGGGGGGGGGGGGTAATCCCAAACCAAAATGGGTGGACTGAGGCCTCATACTGAGACAAAAACCTCAGTACGAAACTCGAATAAAGGCTGAGCAACAGAAATGTGTTTTGATTCTCTCTCTCTAAATATATATACAGTATATATATATATATATATAAAAAAAACATGATTGCTTATTTTATTATCCTTCGTAACCTAATAAACTGCACACACACACACACACACACCGCCTGCTTGGACAGATTAGTCATCCAGCCAAGCCACACGGGCCGTCGCGGAGAGCCTTGCGACTTTCCATTTCTGACGGCGGCGGTTCCATTATAGAGCCTTTGGTCTGATCTCCTGGGGCCCCCCGGGCCACGGACCCCAGCACTGTGCACGCAGCACGGCCGTTCCATCTTTTAGTCAAGCCAGGAGAGAGCTGCACAGCTCCACAGGTCAACCAACAGACAGTGAGTGAGGTCAAGCGTCCAGGGCACCACCACCACAGCTCCATCTATAGCTGCTAAGCTGGCTGCTGCTATCCGTCGATATCTGGATTCTTAAAAATATATATGTTTGATCAAATCTCTCGTGACAATAACGTCATACAGAAAGTCAAACGCCCAATAACATAAGAAGTGTCTTAATAATCTAAACGTCAACATCTGCGTTTGAGTTAGTGCAAGGAGGTCTGAATGAAGGTCTGAATGAAGTAATGAATAAACGGAAGTGATAGTAAAGTCCATTTCTAGTTTTGTGATTTATCTGATTGTGCTTTTACAGAGACGTGGGTTAAAAAAAGCAAAGACACAAGTCGCTCCATACGTGAAGCTGAGCTTGAAGTGAGCGTCGCCATTCAACAGTTACGTCAGTGTGTCTCCCCCCCCCCCACCACCACGGACTGGACTGGAGGGTTCATACAATAACGGCCTGTGTGGCGGTTGTCTAGCTACATCTGCTGCAGCAGGCCCTGGGTGTTTGGAGATGTCAAATACTTCCAGGCTGTTGGAAGGTGTCAGCTGGACTGGAAGAAAATAAAAACATGGCTGGGGTGTGTGTGTGTGTGTGTGTGTGTGTGGTGTTGGGTGAGGACAAAGAGCATCTTCATCGATGTCTATGTGAAAGCCCATCCTGTCGTTTTATCGCTGAAACCGAATGGTTCCCATTCAACAGATTTACTCTTCTCTTCTTCTGCTGCTGCTGCTTCTTCTTCTTGCAAAGATCTGCTCTTTCTTCTTCGTCTTCTTCTTCTTCTTTTTTTCGTCAGCAAAAGCCATTAAAAAAAACTAAAATGTTTTCATCCGTCTCGGTTCTTCACGTCACAGGCGGTGTGCGTGAACAGGTGCCTGGATACGGGATTTCCACTGACAATGTGCACCTCTTGCCCTCTTGTCTACACTGACATTAGTCACCATTGTCCTCTCATCTCAGCCCGCTCGGCCGTGGCTCCTCCACGAGACGCCGCTCTTTTGTTCTGCCGTCTTCCCCCCGCAGAGCTCGTGCGATGGTCTGTCGAACCCGCCTGGATTATTCATGAACAGCCAAGAAGTGTGGCTGTGTGTTGTTGGGGTTTGGGGTTGGGGTTGGGGTGGGGGGGGGGGGGGGTATAGCCTCCCCCTTTGGAATGTGCTAAACATCGCTAGGCAACTCAGTGCACCGGTGAGGGGGATGGCTGGATGATGGCTCGGCCCAGCATGGTGTGTCTATGCTCTTTGAATCTGTGTACACTCAATAACCCCCCTCCGCATTATCGAACAATGGGAAGCACACTTTAACTGGCACAATTCCTGCTCGTGGTTCTGGTGATGGCTCCACGCTCTCCACCACCATCACAACAATATAACGGTATATCATGCATTTAGGTGTCAGTTCGCCGGGGCTGTTACTGTATGTATCTGTGACAAAGCCAGACAGCTAGCGCTATGATTCCAGCAAACAAAGCTTGGGGGGGTGGGGGGGGGGGGGGAGGGGGGTT